>RXID01022096.1:142794-322189 GCA_005019695.1 Trichopus zeylanicus subsp. travancoricus
GTGGGAGCCGGCGGCGGGAGCCGAGGCGGAGGCCGGGGCGCCGGCGCGCCGACACCCGGGCGTGGATGGCCAAGGCCGAGGCCGTTCTACCCTCGCGTGCTGGCGCGCCGGCCTCGGCCTCCGTCCCCCGTGCGGAGGCCATCCACGCTCGCGTGTCGGCGGGCTGTCCGGCGCCGTCCGGCCTCGGCCTCCGTCCCCGGCGCACGGGTGCGGACGCCGGCCGGCGATGGTCCGGCGAGGGGTGTATTTGTAAAAATTAGTTTTAAAATTTCGAAAAATTTAGATTTATTTTATAAAAAAAATTTAAGGGTTTTTTTAATATATAAATATTAAATTTGTATTTATAAATTAAAAAATCATTAATGTCTTTTTTATAAAATTTTACTTAAAATATGATAAAAAATATAGACTTATTTATAAATAAAAATATTAAAGGGGTCTATTTGTAAATGTACAACATGAAAATTGTAATTTTAAATTTTAAGTTTTGAAACCTTTTGATGAATTATTTGTAAAATTTACTTATAAAATAAATAAAATTTAGACTTATTTATAAAGAAAAATATTAAATGTGGTCTATTTTTAAATGTAAAAATAGTAAACTTGTAATTTGAAATTTTAAATTTTAAAACTTTCACCGTATTTTCCGTGAAATTTAGTATTAAAAATGATTAAAATATTGATTTATTTAAAAAAAATTAAGGGATTTATTTGTAAATGTACAATATGAAACTTGTAATTTTAAATTTTATGTTTTGAAACGTTCGATGATTTATTTGTAAAATTTACTTATAAAATAAATAAAATTTGGTCTTATTTATAAAAAAAAATATTAAATGTGGTCTATTTTTAAATGTAAAAATAGTAAACTTGTAATTTTAAATTTTAAATTTTAAATGCAAGCAACTTTGGGTGTTTGTACTAAATGCTCTGCAAGTACTTCTTCCACGTTTAAGGAGACAACCTGGTAGGCCTAAGAAGAAAAGGATTAAGGATCCAATCGAAACATCAAGTAGAGTAATATATACTTGCAGTAGATGTGATCAGCTAGGACACAACAAGAGAGCATGTAAAGAGCCTCTTGGACTACAACAATAAATTGATGTTTCTGGATTTAGCAGTAATCAACAGTCAGTGGGAAACCAATATGTTGGAGAACGTGGCAGGGGAAGAGGAAGAGGAAGGTCTACCATAATGACTTCAAATTTTAGTATGCATTAATCATGTGAGTTTTTCTTTTAAAAAATTGACAATTTTTTTTATTTTATGTGATTTTGAAACAATACATTAATAAATGTCACTGTATTTTTTTGCAGGAAGTTTGTCAGATCTCTAGGATCAATTTTGATTGGGTAAACAGTCTTCTCGAAAATGATGATGATGTCATATTGCTTGGTTATCATAACTATGGGTGCATTTTGTTTGCAAGTGCATATTTCTGCTAGATAGACTGGGGAGAGTTAGATGGCAAGGTTTTGGATTAGCGACTTAGGAGGAACTGTCATATCTTTTATCATCCCCCTCTCTTTTCTTTTGTTGAATGAGAAATGAGAAATGTTATTTTAGACACTTGTTTCATTAATGTTCTTCAAATTTTGATTTATAGGGAATAATGGAATGTTTCCTTTTTTTGGTTCAATAATGGAAGGTTTGCTTTTGTTGGACAACAGCAGAACTTATTATATTGCTTTATGTCTTGAACTTTCTAGCCGCTATTGCTATCTGATTACTAATTAGGCTATATTGTTTTAGTAAGCTATAAGCTTCTATTATTATTATGGCAGGCTATATGTTATAAAATCTCAAGAATGATTGTCATTCACTGGGAAGTAGCTTTCTTTATCATCTCCAGTTTTACATAAACAGGGTTTATCCTTTTGGTGAGAGATCTGGATCTGGTGTGATTTCTCTCCGTACTCTTTCTTTAGTTATTTCAAAACTTAAAATTTAAAATTACAAGTTTCATATTGTGCATTTAAAAATAGATCCCTTGATTATATTTTTAATAAATAAGTCAATATTTTAATCATATTTAATATTAAATTTCACAAAAAAAAGACAGTGACGGTTTTAAAAATTAAAAATTAAAATTACAAGTTTACTATTTTTACATTTAAAAATAGACCACCTTTAATATTTTTCTTTATAAATAAGTCCAAATTTTATTTATTTTATAAGTAAATTTTACAAATAATTCATCGAAAGGTTTCAAAACTTAAAATTTAAAATTACAATTTTCATGTTGTACATTTACAAATAAACCCCTTCAATATTTTTATTTATAAATAAGTCTATATTTTTTATCATATTTTAAGTAAAATTTTACAAAAAAAAACATTAATGATTTTTAAATTTATAAATATAAATTTAATATTTATATATCAAAAAAACCCTTAAATTTTTTTTATAAAATAAATCTAAATTTTTCAAAATTTTAAAACTAATTTTACAAATACACCTCTCGTCGGACCATCGCCGGCCGGCGTCCTCGCCCGCGCGCCGGGGACGGAGGCCGAGGCCGGACGGCCTGCCGGCACTCGAGCGCGGACGGCCTCCGCACGCGGGACGGAGGCCGAGGCGCCGGCGCCTCGGCACGCGGGCGCGGACGGCCAAGGCCGACGCCGTTCTTCCCCCGCGTGCCGGGGACGGAGGCCGAGGCCGACGCGCCGGCACGCGGGCGCGGACAGCCTCGGCCTCGGCCTCCGTCCCCGGCACGTGGGGGCAGAACGGCGTCGGCCTTGGCCGTCCGCGCCCGCGTGTCGGTGCGCCGGCGCCCCGGCCTCCGCCTCCACTCCCGCCCGCGTCCGCCTCCGCTCTCGCCCGCATCCGCCTCCACTCCGGCTCCCGCCGGCCCCGCATCCGCTCCCGCCGCCTCCGTCTCCGCTCCCGCCCGCCCGGCCTCCGTCTCCGCTCCCGCCCGCCCGGCCTCCGCCTCCGCTCCCGCCGCCGGCCTCCGCCTCCGCTCCCGCCGCCGGCCTCTCCTCCGCTCCCGCCCGCGCGCCGGGGTGTTATTTGTAAAAATCCGAATTTCGGGGACTTTTCTGTAAATCGAAATAATTTCCAGGGGTTTATTTGCAAAAATCCGAATTTCGAGGATTTTTCTGTAAATTAGAGTTATTTCGGGGTGTTATTTGCAAAAAATCAAATTTCGGGACGTAAAATAAAAAAAATAATTTTTTAGGGGTGTATTTATAAAAATAACCGAGGGTAAAATCAAAATTTTTGGGAAAAAATTTGATTAACTAATAATCAAGGGGTGTGGGTAAATATTTTCGAAAATAGGAAGGCGTGGGTAATTCCGAAAATTCTGGGGATTGTACGTAATTAAGACTAATTCGGGGTTGTACGTAATTATCTCTTAAAAAAATTAAAATTAGGGGCTATATATTATTGGGATAATTTACAGGGGTATGTAGACAAAGTTATTCGCAGATGCTAGCCTGTCTACGCGCTGGACAAGCGCGCGGTTCGCCCTGCTTGTTTGTGTGATTTCGGGCTCGCCGCCGTCCATTGGTCCCATGTTTTTGACAAATCGAATTTTTCGTCTCTAACATTGCTGGCAATGTATATCAGCTAAGCAGCTGACCCAGATTTGAATTTTTTTTTTTTTTAATTGATGGCTTCAATATGGAGGAATTACTGGAAAAATATTCCTATTTTTTATTTCTTTAATGGATGAGACCTAAATACCTGAGGTGTTGTTTAATTAGAGATCAAGATCAAAGTCAATATTAAGATTAGAAAACTAATTTTATAAATTAATATTTTTTATTTAAATTAATTTTACAATAATTTTAAATTTTGAAAAACAAACTATTTTTTTATAATAATTTAATTTAGTAGTAATGTAAAATAAATAATATTAATTTTTTAAAAAATTAAAAAATTTTGATTCCGAATCAAAACGATGCCTAATGACTCAAATTCGATCTTTTCAAGATCCTATATAATTATAACATAGACACATATATAAATTATGCATAATAAAATCTAGGGCTAATTACGCACACTATCAAAATTTTCTTTAATTACGAAAAACCCCTGGAATTTTCATAATTACATTACCCATTTTTAAAATATTTACCTACACCCCTCTGATTGTTATTTAATCAAATTTTTCTCCAAAAATTTCGATTTTACCTTCTGTAATTTTATAATTGAACCTCCTAAAACTTATTATTTATTATTTAACTTTAGGATAATTACAGTTAAATCTTATCTCTTTTTCAATGTTGTCCTACCCAGCCCCGCGCCCTACTCTACAGTCCCTAGCACCATCGCTCCCTTGCGTCGCTGCTCTGTCGGTATCCCGCGCCGGTGCTACCCCCCCGGGTCTCGGTAACTCGGTAAGCCGCTTTCCTCCCTCGCTCGCAAACGCGGGTGAAAGGGCGCACGGCACGAACACCGGAGACCGGCACCCAGCCTCGGGCATCCGCACTCGCACGCCCTTGCGCCAGCCTCTGCGAGCTGCGCCCCACCCCCCCACCCTCCCGCCCGCTTTCCTTCAAGCCGCGAGGCCGGCGAGGATGTCCGAAGGAAGAAAGGGTGCGGCTCTTAGAGATCGGTGCAAGGACATGCGGGCGTGGACGCTCGAGGTCGAATAATGATCTCCGGCATCCGCGCTGTGCGCCCTCGCATCGGCATCTGCTAGGCACCCCCCCCCCCCCCCCCCCCCCCCCAACCCACCTTCCTATTCTTCCTTCGCGCTCGAGGTCGAAGGGCGGCGAGGAGGACGCAGAAGGAAAGGACGGAGGAGAGAGGGGGGGGGGGGGGGGGGGGGGGCGATCTCTCAGAGGCCGGCGCGAGGGCCCGAACACCCAAGGTCGAGTGCCAGTCTCGGATGTCCGCACCGCGCACCCGCGCGCCGGGGTCTACGAGCCACCGACCAACCTTCTCCCAGCCCCCCTCCCCCCCGGGTGCAGATTAGCACCTCCTCCCCCACCAGGAGCAGATCCGCACCGCTCCGCGAGTAGACAATCTCTGCCTGCCCTATCAGCGAGCAGATCCGCATCAACACACCCCCCCTCCCCCTCCCCCCCTCTCGTCCCCCACCCCCCCCTCCTCTCCTCTCTCCCGTCTTCGTAAGCCACTTTCCCCCCCACTCGCAAATGCTGGTGCGAGAGCGCGTAGCGTGGACACCCGAGACCGGCACCCGGCCTTAGGCGTCCGCACTCGCACAGCCTTGCTCTCTGGCCTCTACAAGCCGCCCCTCCCCCCCCCCCCCCTCCCCTAATCTCCTCTTTTTCTCTCTTTCCTTCGAGCCGCGAGGCCAGCGAGGATGTGCAAAGGAAGAAGGGGGGTGACTCTCAGAGGCCGGCGTGAGGACACGCGGGAGTGGATGCCTAAGGGGGGCGGCTCTCAGAGACCGACACCCGGCCTCGGGCGTCCGCACTCGCACGCCCTTGCGCTGGCCTCTACAAGTTGCCCCTCCGCCAACCAGGAGGGCGCGAACGCTCAAGGTTGAGTGCCAGTGTCGGGTGTCCGCACCGCGCACCCTCGCGCCAGGGTCTACGAGCCACCAACTAGCCTCCTCTCCCAACACATATCACCTCCCCCCCCCCCACCCAAAAAACCCCCCGCCATAATCCATCTATATGTTTTCTCAGTTTTTATTGATTTTAAATTAAATTAAAACTAAATTTTGATGTTGTGTATTTACATAATAGATATGGCCAGGTGACACACAACAATAGAGTGTGTAAAGAGCCTTTTAGACTACAACAACAAATTGAAGCTTCTAGATCTAGCAACAATCAAGAATCAGTGAAAAATCAATATGTAAGTGGACGTGGTAGGAGAAGAGGAATGAAAAGATTTAGCTGAAGGACTTCAGATTTTAGTATGCATCTACCATGTGAGTTTTTCTTAAAAAAATTGACAATTTTTTTGATTTTATTTTGTGTGATTTTGAAACAATACATTAATAAATGTCACTATGTTTCTTTGTAGGAAGTTCATCAAATATTGGATGATATCCTCCATGTAATTTTTGAATTATAATATTGTGATTTTTCAACTTTTATTTTTTAATTGTAATGTTGTGATATCATGATGACTTGATATCTACGTGTAAGTTCATTAGATATTTATTTGTGAATGTACTACGTATTCATCACTATTATTTTGGATGTAAGCACTGTAACGTATGTATTATGATATATAATATTAGAATATGTTATATGCATATGATTAGTTATGTATCTTTTAATATGCGTATGTTAATTACGATCTTATTTCAGGAAATACCTAATTTTTTATGTTAATTTCTAAGCAAATTTGTGTCAAATTTTAGACTTACTTTTAAATCAAAATATTTGATGGATTTATTTATAAATATACAAATGTTAAACTTGTAATTTTAAATTTTAAGTTTTAAAACATTCAATGTCTTTTTTGTAAAATTTTATTTAAAACATGATAAAAATTTTATATTTATTTATATATAAAATATTCAAGGGATCTATTTGAAAATGTACAAATATGAAACTTGTAATTTTAAATTTTAAGTTTTCAAACCTTCAATGATTTATTCGTAAAATTTAGTTTGAAAATAAATAAAATTTGGACTTATTTATAAATAAAATATTCAAGGGGTCTATTTTTAAATGTACAAATATTAAACTTGTAATTTTAAATTTTAAGTTTTAAAACCTTCAATATCTATTTTGTAAAATTTAATTTTAAAAATGATAAAAATTTGGACTTATATATAAATAAAAATATTCAAGGGGTCTATTTGTAAATGTACAAATAAGAAACTTGTAATTTAAAAATTTAAGTTTTAAAACCTTCAATGTCTTCTTTGCAAAATTTTATTTAAAAAATAATAAAATTTGGACTTATTTATAAATGAATATATTTTAGGGGTCTATTTATAAATGTACAAATATTAAACTTGTAATTTAAAATTTTAAGTTTTAAAACCTTTAATGTCTTTTTTGTAAAATTTTATTTTAAAGACGATACAATTTTGAACTTATTTATAAATAAAAATATTCACGGGGTCTATTTAAAATGTACAAATACTAAAATTATAATTCAAAATTTTAATTTTTAAAACTTCAATATTATGAAATTTTATTAAAAATTGGGCTTATTTATAAATAAAAAAATTTGGGGGGTCTATTTGTAAATATAGAAAATATTGAACTTGTATTTTAAAATTTTAAGTTTTAATACCTTCAACTCTTTTTTGTTAATTTTTTTTAACTTATAAATTTTCAACTTATTTATAAATAAAAAAATTCAAGGGACTTATTTTGTAAATTCACAAATATAAAATTTGTAATTAAATTTCTTATATAGGGCTTATTTGTAAAATATTTAAAATATTTAAGGTCATTTTAATAAATTTTCATTTAAAAAATATTAACATTTGAAATTTTTTATAAATAAAAAAATTCAAGAGGCTTATTTGTAAATATACAAATATTAGAGTTTATTTATAAAATATTTAAAATATTTCAGCTCCTTTATAAATATTTTTTTGAAAGTATTGACATATGGACTTTTTATAAATAAAAAATTCAATGGGCTTAATTGTAAAAATACAAATATTGTGATTTATTTATAAAATATTTAAAATATTTCAGTTCCTTTATAAATATTTTTTTGAAAAATATTAACATTTTGATTTTTATAAAAATAAAATATTTCAAGTGTTTATTTGTAAATATTTTGGGAGAAAAAGTGAGAGTGAAAAATAAGTTTTTTAGGGGTTTAATTGTAAAATTACAGATGATAAAATCAAAATTTTTGGAGAAAAATTTGATTAAATAATAATCAGGGGGATGTAGGTAAAAATTTTCAAAAAAGGGGTGGTGTAGGTAATTACGAAAATTTTGGAAGATTTTTCGTAATTATGAAATATTTTGGGGATGCGTATATAATTAGCCCTAAAATCTATTGACCTAGTTCGCCATAACACTAAAATCTATTAGTAAATGGGAATGGTTCAAATGAATCAATTGCTTTATACCGAACTACTTATATTTTAGAGTGTTTAACAAATAATCACTTGATTTATTACAAATTTATACAAAATTTCTATTTTATTACTATTTAAAAAAATCAATAATCATGTATTATAAATTTACAAAAAATAATCTTGATTAGAATATTTTAAAAATATTTTTTAAATTTAATATTATCAATTAAAATTAAATATAAAAATATTTAATTATTGTTATTTAATTGTAGTTTAAATAATTATTAAATTAATATAAAAATAACTTATCTTATTTTAGTTTTTATGAAAAAACAGTTATTTAATTTTATGAAATAAAAATTTTAAAGTTTAATTTTGTCAAATCAATTGTCCAAAATAAAACTAAATGGGAAATAATTAATTTTTTATATTAATTTAATTAATAAAATTTTAATATTTTAAATGAGATGAATTTTTGTAAATATATAATATAAAATGAGTGATTTTTTTTACTAATGGTGAGAATATAGATGATTTTTCACAAATTTACAATAAAAAATGTAATTTATGGTTAAAACTCATGTTTTATTTAAGAGACATTAACTAATCATACAACCACCTATATATTATTTTAATTAACACTTAAAATTAAAATATATATGAATGTGTGATTGCAAAAATTAAATTTTATATTGCATTTTTGAAAATAGGATTTCGGTTATTTGATCGAACCGTCGGGCTAAATCAAATTTAACCAGATCAAATGCCTTTCTAGTTGAAGCTTTGGTCTGATTTTGATATTATCGATATAAATATGGTGTCCGACCTATTAGGATAGTCTGATAAGTACCCCATGTATTTCACGAAATTATTTCTAAATAATTGGTCCCAATTAAGCTACTCTCATCCCTTAGAGCATGCACAAAATATTCGATAATTTGAAATAATTCACCCAATCTTGTCACTAAGCGAAGTGTTGAGCTTTTCAAAAGCGAGGAAACTATTGGTAGACAATGATGTTCCTTTCCCAAAAGCATTATTAGACGATGACACGCAATCTTAAAATCAAGCCTATGCTTTTGGGTTCCTAATCAGACCAAGTCAGCCCGTCCTGTTACCAAATGGACCATGTTTACCTATTAATCAAATTAATCCGATCGTATGATAAATCCGATAATTGCCTGGTATGAACAGTGAGATGATCTCAATCCGATCAGTGGATACTGTTTGGATGAATTTATGACTAACGACGTACTGAATACTCGTTGATCGTATCGTTAAGTTCAATCCAAATCTGTTTAAAATCTAAAGCAAAGCACCCTCCAGGTTATTGTTAGGTTGCCCATCAATTCGCATTTCATTTTTTGGAATGAAAACTGAAACTACAATCCAATTTTTGGGCTATCACAAATCGTTTTCTTCCCAGAAAAAAAAAATCAAAATCCATTTAAACAATTTGTCCCAACTTCAACAAGCCATTGGCATATATTACATGCGACAAAACAGATAGTCCCTGCAATTTATTATTTTTGAGCCACGGTTCTAATCAATTCTAAATATATTCTGAATTTTTGGAGTATTTCTTGGTTTGTCCGCAACGACAGTTGAATGGATTCTTTTATAGCCAACAAAACGCCGCAGAATTGGACCACGATTCCAATTATTGACGGCAGCAATTGTTCCCTGAACCTGCTGCTCTCATTGCGATCGTGTCCTCAATGTACATTGCTGTTCCCAATTTTTTTTTATAAATGTTTGATATTATTTGTAGTTTGAAATCTTATTAATTTAATTGCGATTAACTACTCATATTTTTAAACTATAAATTTTTTTTAATGAATTCAAGTGTAATAAATTAATTTTAAATTAAATAATTAAATAAATAGATTTTATAATAGAGAGATCTATATATTATTAGTTTAAACTTTAAAAATAAATTAATATTCGATTAACTTAATATTTAAAATAATATTATAATTGCGATAATAACATTCGATAGACAATTGTAAAATTTAGTGATTGCGTAAATGCAAATTTGGAAAGGGGAAAAAAAAAGGAGGGAAGTCTGGTGGGATGACAGTCCACGCAACCAATTTGGTGAGATTCGCGGCGTCTGAGTTACTCTTTTTCCTTGGTCTTTTGCTAGTTGCTCCACGGATCGGATGACTCATTGTAAGATTTATTAGCTGCCAGAATAAAAGCGCTGCTGTTCATGTGATCGGTTTCCTTCCCGTTGACGCCACCCGGCCAATTTGGAGTTGGGCAGCATTGATCAATTAATTGGACCGCGCATTGATCAATTCGGTCTGGCTGCTCTTCTCCAGTTTCCATTGCCGTGGTAAACGACTAATAGAAATATAAAACAAACTATAAATAATTTTCAAATGGATTTGATTCAAATTCAATAAGCAAATTAGCGATAATTTAATTATTTATTAGAGTTGTCGGTGGACCAGCAGAGCCACAACATTCTAGGTTTGATGGTTTTTCTGATTATGATCCACAATATTTCTCCAATTTTTTTTTTGGACTTGTCCGATTAGAATGCATAACTCACATACTTAAAAGTTAAAATCATAATATTATGTATCGTTTAGTTCGAAATCAATATCATAATTAACATCAACACTAGTAAATCAGTTTTATAAATTAAATTTTTTTATCAAAATTAATCTTATAATAATTTAAAATTTTAAAAAGTATTTAATTTTTTATACTAATTTAATTTAATAATAATATAAAATAAGTAATATTAATTTTATAAAAAAATAATTTTGAAAAATATTAATTCTGATTTCATCTCAAACCAAACGAATATTTTAAAATTCAAAAAGTTAATCAATGCTTTAAATATTATTCTTAATCAATCTAATTATTCAAAATCAGTCATGATTAGCTTTTTGAGTCCTAATTATATGGTGTCCTCCAAAAATACCACAAACTGCAAGGAGGCATTTGAAAAAAGTTCATATATCTAATCAAAAAGACAAAATCAGATTAGAAGTCAGAAGTTGGAAATAATACAGAAAATGACCCATTAATCATCAGCTTAAGTACCCAGGACCACAATCCCATTTCCGGAAGACAGCAACCATGAACAACACTCCATCAATTTTGAAACCCCAAATGATCAGTAGATCGCCACCTCCCTCGCTTCATCTGCACTCATTGCCCAATAAGAACCTGCAGGGAGGCAAAACTCAGCTTTTTTTGCACTTTCCCCCTTCCCAATAATTTTCCATCACCACCCCTTCCTCCGCAGTTATTCCCGCTCCCCCAAATTTTAGTTTTCGAACCCCTTGCTTTCGTCGCGCGGGCCACTTCAAAAAATCAACCTCCCCATCGCAACCGTCCGTTTTTCCCTCACCATTGCCAGAACACAGATCCCGAGACTTCCGTTCTGTTGTAACGAGGCCGTTGAGAACAGCGGACCCGAGAAATCTCCTTCGACGGCTGACTCGACGCATTTCCCAAAATATCAAAGGAAAGCGTATATTGGGAATTTCACGTTGATATCGTTTGGGTAAACGGTGGACTGGTTAGTCGTCAATACCAGTCACCGCCTCGCTGAATCCGATCCCGACCTTCTCCTCGACAAATCCCTAAATTTCCGTTATATCCCCTTCCTCCTCCCCGACTACCATCCATAACGCTCGCTCCCTGCGCCACTTCTCGCCAGCGAGAAGCCCCGGCTCGCCGGAGACTATCCACATTGCTTCCCGGGTCCCTATAAGACCCACGCTTCCTTTTTCTTTTCCCCACTTTTCATCGCCCGAGCATGTGACATCTTCCCCACGCTCCACTCCACCTCGATATTCTGCTCCCGATCTCCCGACTTCCATCCATGGCGGGGTCTTCGGCGTCTCGGGGTCGGAGCAGCTCACCATTTGGCTACCGGAAGCCATCGTCGAGCTCCTACTCGTCGAGCTCTTACTCGTCTTCGTCTTCATTTTTCGGGAATGGGCGGCTCATTCCTCGCTCTTCCCCGTCTTCGGTGTCCTCGCATTTCGGTGGGATGCCGCGATCCACTACGCCGAGCCGCGCGAGGAGAGCTCCAGTGGCGTACGCTTCTGCGGAGGAGCTCGTCGGAGAGTTTAACGATGCTTCGAGATCCGGGGATAGCATCTCGGTTACCGTGAGGTTTCGGCCGCTGAGGTGGGGGGATGGATCTGGATGCTTTGTGGTTGTAGATCTATAGCTATTGTTTTATGATTTGGAGTTGACGATTATTTTCGGTGGTGTTGTTGGGGTGATTGCTGTAGTGAGAGGGAGTTCCAGCGCGGGGATCAGATCGCCTGGTATACCGATGGCGATAAGGTGGTGCGCAGTGAACATAATCCTGCCACAGCATACGCTTTCGGTAAGCTCTCTGACTTCCTGATTTGAATTAGGATCGCAGTGTACTGGTTTGAAATGCAGAATGGCGAATAAATTGCTGATATTTTTTTTGCAATTAATCGTTCATCTTTTTTTATAGTTGTTAATGCCATCATGTTCTTGCTTTTTGTCAAGGATTGGCTGTTCTAAAGAGTATAGACCTATATTTTCACAATAAATACTGAAAATAAGGTCCCGTTTGGCTTTTGAATATCATGTTTATTCTTCTAATGGATTAGGCTAATTGCATTGATGATTAAATGATTTGACTGCCTTATGTCCTTATGCCATCAGTTTTCTTGCCATTGGTATTTTACAGTGTCTGTAGTCTATGACAAATTGAACCCGAAATAAGAATTTTTTGGTCCTGACATAACCAAATTGAGAGCCTTCAGGTAGGGTAATATGCTTAACTAAAACTTTGATGTAGTGGCAGAGAGAAGGTTTGACAACTTTGTGGTGTTCCATTTGCCTGGAAAGGCAATTGGTGGAGAGATATGCTGTCACACATTCTACAGGTGTCTCATTTGGAGAAGGGTTTCTTTTGTTATTCAGTAAAACTATTTTAGATCTTTGGCTTGGCTTTCAGCTACACATCCTTCTATGCTGGAATGAACCTTTGCTTCCTGCAATAAAAAAATTGGTAGTGGTTGTCAATTTAAGTGTTTTGGTGATCAATTTCAGTTCGAAAGATGTCTCAAGGTCTCATTTCCCTTCTAGATAGGAGCTAACATCTGTTTGACAGAATTTTACTGTGTGAAATTCATGCTAGTGTAGACTGGATTGCTGTCAAGGGTAGCACTAGCTTGAAAGTCTACTACTGAACCAGTCAAGCTTGAACTAAAGAGACAGATGCTTTGGGCAATCGGAAATTAGACCTTATTGAGGCCCAGTTTGCCCAGAAAAACTTCTATATAAGTTTTAGGGCTTGTTCAATGTTGACATGCGTATATCTGAACACTTCAGAAGTTGCCTGAGCTACAGTCTTTATTGTGATTTAGATTTTTTGCCAGTAAGTTGATAATGCTTTTCAGCTAATGATTTATGATGCATGCCATCAAGATCTAAATTTTAGAAGTGATTTGCCTTTATTTATGTTCTGGCCACTAATTACATGCTCATAAAGTATTGGCTTTTTCTTTAATTAATGAAAAAATAACGACATTGTTTCATATCCCTAGATCGGGTTTTTGGTCCTACCACACCGTCTAAGGTGGTCTATGAGGTTGCTGCTCATCCTGTTGTCAAAGCTGCCATGGAAGGAATTAACGGTTTGCAGTTTTATCTATACTTCTAGTATTTTTGTTCTAATTGTTTATTTCTTTTTCAGATGTTTTTAATTCTAGAGGCATGACCTTAAGAAATGGTTTATACTGAACTTAATAGAAATATTTAGGACTTCAAAGCTGAAGGCTTCTCAATAAATTGGATTATTGATTTTTCTTGTCGTGAATACAATTTTTTTCGTTTTTTTTTTGCATCATGTGTTATAGCTTGCATTTAGCTTTTCAAGGACTAGGACAAGTATTTGTGTTTACCATGTACTGTGTGGTACAGATATGGTTGTTTTGAAAAATTTGGGAGGGGAAATTTTGCATACATCTTGTTTGTGCACACTTTTGGTGTATTCCAAAGCTGAAGTTACTTCTGTTTTGTTCAATTGTTAACATGGCATATCATTATAAGCAGTTATGCCACTAACATAGTTTGAAGCTTGTAATGAATAATGAACATTATTTCTTGTCATAAGATCTCTCTGAAGCAGGTATTCATACTTCTGCTGAAGTAATATGCTGTTGATGGACATACACTGCTTGACTGACCATCTGCCCCTTATTGTTTTCTTTTGTTACTTATCACTGTTTTGAGAAAGTGAATATTGTATGTTACATGGATTCCAAATTTTTACTAACAGAAATATCTTTGTGGTATTGTAGGGACTGTGTTTGCTTATGGTGTAACTAGTAGTGGAAAGACTCATACTATGCATGTAAGTGTAACCTTTCTTGGCAGTGTTCTTTTAGTACATGGAGCTGGTCAATAATATGTACATGTTACTTCTTGGTTTTCTGATATGAACAGCATCCAGTTATTTTTTGATGCAAAAACTTGTCCAACTTGTCTCTTGGTATTTGTTACAG
This sequence comes from Trichopus zeylanicus subsp. travancoricus, assembly GCA_005019695.1. Lineage (NCBI taxonomy): Eukaryota > Viridiplantae > Streptophyta > Magnoliopsida > Dioscoreales > Dioscoreaceae > Trichopus > Trichopus zeylanicus. The sequence continues at coordinate 157,240 of RXID01022096.1, forward strand.
GGAGACCAGAATTCACCAGGAATCATACCATTGGCCATCAAGGATGTCTTTAGCATAATCCAAGATGTACGAAATATTGTGAAGTCTCTTTGTGCATATTGCCTTTTATGGTTGATACATAGGATTACAAATCCATGGAACATGGTAACTTTTTTGTTGTTGGTCGCAAGTGCAAGCACTTTGCAGTTTGCAAATCACTTCATAACTATGTTGGTTGTTTTATCATCATTTTGGGGCTCCAAGATTTTTATTTTTTTCTCACTTCCTGATAAAAATCTTATTATTAGATTTATAACAGTCATCATATTTAGTCTAATTTGAATTTTTGTATTTTATCGATGTGAAACTAAAGACAACTGTTGTCAGTCACAGATCCTATTACTTGTCCACTGACTCACCGGTCCATCGAGTCTCACATTAGGACTGTTATAAACTTTGGACTAAGGAATAAACGACAATTTTGACCAACATAGAGATCGAATTGACCAAAATAATAGATAATAAAATTGTAGGATTTGATTTTAGTTTTCAAACGGATGGTTATTTGATTAATTTGAATGAATATTGTAGAAGATATGACTTTTGGATTATATTTATATCAATTTTGATAAATCCTAATTGGAATTGACCTCCGAATGTAGTTATCCTTAGGGGTGAGGAAAAAACCCGAAAAATCGATATACTGAAATATACCGTTAAGAACTGTATTTGAATATCGGTTCTCAAAGTAAACCAGTACGGTTTCAGTTTTTAATTTTGATAGAACTGAAAATCTAGTTTCAGCTCTAGTTTTACATTTTGTGAAAAATTGATATGCTGGAATCGTACCGGTTATTAAAAAAAATATAATTATATATAATATAAAATTTTAAAATATAATTTTGTTATATTATATGTATATTAATATATTTAAAATTAAATTTTTATAGGATTATAATAAATAATTTTTTTAGGTAAATGTATATTAGTGTATTTAAAATTAATTTTTTATAGGATTTTAATGTAAAATAAAATATTTTAAAATAAATAATTAAAATACCGGTATATTAGTTTTAAAACCGCAATCGAAAAATTGGTTCTTAAGTCAAACTTGTACAGTTTCGATCTTCGATTTTTTAAGAATCAAAATCCGGTTTCGGTTTTAAAATATGTAAAACCGATTTCCTCACCCCTAGTTATCCTACATCAGAAAGTCTACACAAAATTAGTAACACTTTTACTAGGTTTGTTCTTTAAAATGACAGGAGGATTGATCATTGATTCTTTTTTGCAGACTCCAGGAAGAGAGTTTTTACTTCGAGTGACATATCTTGAAATTTATAATGAGGTAGGTTGAACCAGTTTGTTTTGTATATTTAGAACAACATATTTAATTTCATCATGTGCTGATGGATATAAACCATTTCAGGTGATAAATGACTTGCTTGATCCCACTGGACAAAATTTGCGTGTCAGAGAGGATGTACAGGTTTGTAACACATTTCATTTTAGTAAAATTTTCAAACTTCATCTTTTACTTACATATTTTGTACACATGAAAAAACCCAAAAAATTGAGATAGCAAACAAGCCAGGTTTGAGTGGGTGCCCAAATGCCCACTTGTGTGTATTTTATGTGCATTGGATACACTAATCAAGCTATTGAAAATTCAGGCCTCGGTTTTTCTCTAGAAAAATTACTGTGTATAAATTGCTAGTTTTTATTCTGCAATATACTACATACTGGAAAATATAGCTTTCTAAATTCACTTTTGGTTTTGGAATTTTTTTTATACTTTGAATTACTGTTGTACCTGTCATATAGTTTGGACAGGTGCTCTATGCAGTTCAAATTACGTGCACTTTGGGGTAATATTATGTACCGAGATAGCTGAAAAATGATGAATAGGGAACAAGTGAAATTGCTTTTTAGTTTTTCTTTTATTGCTGACATAATCTCTATGCGCCAAATCCATGAAGGGAACATACGTTGAGGGAATAAAAGAGGAAGTTGTTTTATCTCCTGGGCATGCACTTTCCTTCATTGCTGCTGGTGAAGGTACTGGATTGCTTATATTTCCTGTAACAATCTTGTAATATCTATGACTTCTTTTGGTTGACAAAGACATTGTTTTGCATTTCTGAGCTTGCATTAGAATAATAACAATATCCTTGTTGGAGAAACAGAATTCTTGTCTTGTTTTTTCCTTCATTTATCTTTCATCCATTCAATTGAGCTTGCCCTATTTTCTTTTGATGTTGTTTAGCACCACATTCTAATTAGTAAATAGCAGCCATGTGCTATGACTTCCATTTGATGTGTGCTAGATCATTTTCTTATATATCATGTTCACTGCAATTCTGTCTGTTAAAATTTATTTTATGTATTGCTGGAATTATTGGTGCAATTCCAATCAACATGGTTCTGTAAATTTGCTGATGTGCATGTACCTAGGATAGACCATGCTGATTCATTTGTCTAATTTGATCTATTTTTTATTTGGCATTTTCAGAACATCGCCATGTTGGCTCAAATAATTTTAACTTGTTTAGCAGCCGAAGTCACACCATCTTCACATTGGTATGTTGTCACATGCTTTAAGGTTTTGCACCTAGATCTTCAGTAGGTTTCCTCCCTTTCATGTTGCATAGTACACTGGTAGTTAACTTCTCTTTTTATGCCTTTTCTGCTTGCGACCTTCCTACCTTAGTATCATAAAGTTTAGGTTTCAGCTTGTCTTCCTTGGTTTTAACGATGTAATTGGTGGCACTGCCCTTGCTGAATCCACTGTTATAATTCATCTTTTAGTATGAAAATTTTTTTGCTTCCTGCAGATGATTGAAAGCAGTGCACGTGGTGATGATTATGATGGAGTAATTTTTTCTCAACTTGTAAGTATCCTGAGGAATCTGATTTCACTTATAACCATTACAATATCTCACCTTTTGTATTTCTCCTTTAGAATCTGATTGATCTAGCAGGATCTGAGAGTTCCAAGACAGAGACAACTGGACTGAGGAGAAAGGAAGGATCATACATCAACAAAAGCCTTTTAACTCTTGGAACTGTAGGTTCTAACTTGAATTCTCCTCCCAGAGTTAATGCAAAAGAATAAACTGTTAATTCCAATTTTTTTTTTAATTGCCTTTCAGTAGTTTGTAATATTGTTTATTAGCTTGACATGGGTTGAGTGCTGCAACTTGTTCTCATCTGAAGTAATGAAAATTTTGGGTTTGTATTTCTTTGCCTGGGAAGATTGAAGTTTGATTGCTTGATTTACTGTCTGCATGCATTCATGTACATGCAAGGTAATTGCATTATCCTTGGACTATTAGTTGCATGCTATGCATATTAGACACCAATGTCCTGGTATCCTTGCAAATGGAATTCTTATGTATTTTTTGTCTGACTGATCGATGCCCAGACTGGGCTGCCTGTTCACACATATATGCATTCATATTGTTGTTTACACTGCAACTGTTGTCTTGCTTCCCAAGTTTTTTCGTGTTTTCACCTTCTTCTGTTCCTATGACATAGGAAGATTTCATGGCACTGGGTTTATGTTCCAAGCTTTACCTTGAAGCATCTTGAAACGCCTGTTCCTAATAGAAAATTCTTGATTTTCTTTTGATGATTAGATATCCTCACAGTACCCTGCATCCTTTGTGAAAGTAAATATTGCCTTTCAGATGGTCATCCTCCTTGCTGTAGAAAATCTTAATGTTTGCTATTTTTCCTGCTGCTCATTCTAACTGCATTTCTTAGTGGATTTATTGTTATTTGGTTTGTTCAAAGGTAATTGGCAAACTCAGTGAAGGAAAAGCATCTCATGTACCTTATCGTGATTCAAAACTTACTCGTCTCCTGCAGTCGTCTTTGAGTGGCCATGGGCATGTGTCAGTAAGTGTTGAATTAATCATGCAGTAGATGGTTAGGTACCTTGATTTTAGAGGCATTTCATTTAAGTGGATTAGTGTCTTTTTCACTTTATTCTGTACTTATTTCTATCATCCTTGATATTTTGGTCTTCACATGCAATTGCAATATTCATTCAATTTTAAGCCAGCTTGAAAATGACTAACACATATTTTACAGCTTATTTGTACGGTTACTCCTGCATCTGGTAACATGGAAGAAACTCATAACACTCTGAAGTTTGCAAGCAGGGCAAAGAGGGTTGAGATTTATGCCTCTCGTAATAGGGTGCGTATAGTTGCTGCTGTTTACAAATTTCAATATAACTCTTGTAGATAGCAGAAGCAAATTATAGCTTAGATTTCTTTGTGACATCAGATCATAGATGAGAAATCACTCATCAAGAAGTATCAAAAGGAAATTTCAAGCTTAAAGCAGGAGCTTGAGCAGTTTAAGAAGGGGATGCTTACTGGGGTCAACCAGGAAGAGATCATGAGCTTGAGGCAACAGGTTTTGTCCATAAGCACATACTTGTTCACTAATCAAAACCTTGCATTCAATTTTGATATCTTGTTTGTTCCTCACATTTTGATTTATTCTTGTTGGTTTTGCTCCCTGTGTTTATGATTATCATTATCCTGCTTTTTGTGAAATGATGATCCCTGTTGCATTCATCATCCAGCTTGAAGAGGGTCAAGTAAAGATGCAGTCTCGTTTGGAGGAAGAAGAGGATGCCAAAGCTGCTCTGATGAGTAGAATTCAAAGGTTAACAAAGCTTATACTTGTTTCTACAAAAAACACAATTCCTAGTTGCTTGGGAGATTTATCTGGCCATCAGCTGCAACATCCATTAGGTGAAGATGTAAGTTTTGCTATCTTTGTCATGAACTGAGAAATTCAGCTACAGTTTCTTTTCTACAAAATTACCTGTTGATGGCATTATGTTGTGATGGGATTGCGGAGGGTTGGAAGTTTGCCAATCTCTGCCATCTCACTTCCATTCTGTAGTCAATATGTTTCATTTTCTTCTTTGTGATATGTATGCTATTCATCCACTGTGTCTTCATCTAGATATATTTTGTATGATTTCTTTGTAGATTGTGACTTGTGCACTCTCACTCTCAGAGGATACTACTATATTTTTGTCAATGAACTGTTGCACAATCCCATGTACTTTAAGCATGGATATGCTACTGCAATTGTTCTTACAGACAATTATAACAAGAAAATCTGGTATATTTATATAGGACTTGGTTTTCTCTAGATACTAGGTCAGTGGACTTGTTGGAAGACCAGGCTTATAACCTTTTACTTCTTGATTCAAAACAGCTCCATCTTAGACCATAAATCGGTCTTTGTAGATCATCCTCCTATTTTATCCTCAGAGAACCTCTAGTCAAACACAAAGAAGCTACTCTAATCAATGCATCATAACTTTATGTGAGGGGCACGAAAAAACTAATGGAGTTTGTTCCAACAAAACAATATACTAGCATCCTTGGTTTTAATGCTACTAATGGAGATTATTCCAACAAAACAATATACTAGCATCCTTGGTTTTGATACTACTAATGGAGATTATTCCAACAAAACAATTTACTAGCATCCTTGGTTTTGATACTGCTAATGGAGATTATTCCAACAAGACAATATACTAGCATCCTTAGTGTTAATGCCATTCTTTCTAATGTCTATATCTGTTCTGCCTCTAAGGTGATTTGGTTTTTCTTTCATTGCATGTTTTGATGCACTAAACAAACAGCCTGTGTGAATTCCGTTATTGCAGAAAATTGATGCCTTGCATGTGGGTTCTCCACTTCTTGAAAGTGAGAGTACCTTGGGCGAATCAGAATCATCTTCCCTTACAGATCCATTAGATCCGCTATTGAATCTTAGAAGGCACCAGAGATCTTCAAGCAATTTGAATGCAGAACATTCGTCTATGAGTTGTTCTGTCACAGAATCTATAAAACTGGGAGAACTTGGTGGTGGGACTGCTGATGGCCACAGACCTCCGTTGGTACTATTTTCATGCTTTATTGATGTCTTTTTTCATAATAAATTTGCAGTTTTCTCTTGTTTCGTTACTCATCTGACCATGGGAAAGCAAAAGTAAATTTGCTTGAGCTGAGTTTTCATTACTCAGTCACTTCCTTTGCTCTTGACTCCCATCTGTTTAAGTGTTTGGTGTTCAAGATTTTAGTGTTAGCTATTCTTAGTGTTGCTGATCAAATGGTGCCATTGTTTATAGCATGCTCGGTAGCAGACACTGGGGTACTTTATATTATTCTTGGTCTTTGCTATATTCTTTTTACAGCCTTGCGTTCCAGTGGTCCTTGTAAAATTCAATTGCATCTGATGCTTATCACACATTTTCAGTTGTGACATAGAACTTCCACAGGCACAATGGACATAGAATGTTATTATGTGACATGAATCCTTTGCCTATGTGTTTCTTGATGGAATGCTTGACGACCTTTATGCTATCTATCTGCACTTCTGCTTAATGCAGTATAACTTGTGTATATGTAATTTGATTTTTGGATTATGTTGGAGTCTCATGACAGGTAAAAAGTAAATATTTGAGCAGTGATATAAGTGCCAGCATATGAACATATGCACTGCAGTGTATAGATTCCGGTGATGAATCACCATTTGTCCATGATCAATTTTCAATCAACATTTGCCCCATGCTGACTTAAATGTGCTTCTATCTTCACACCATGGATTGATTCCTTTGATTAATCATTCTAATGAAGATTCTATTATGTATGGAAGGAGATGCAGTTGATGAGGATAGAAAAAGTCACTGCTTACCGAAATTTTTTTTTTGAATAATGCTATCAATAAATTGGAGCAGAAACTCTTTTTTAAGAAATAAATTTCTATTCTGTACATCTTCCTCAAGAGTTTTACGCGATGCTAATCTAGTTGTTAAAAGCTAAGATGTGTTCCATCTGTTGTAATTACTTAAGATATTAATGCAAAGATGTTACACTGTTTCATGACTGTCAAATGGATTCTTTCACTTCATCTATGCAGAAAGGAATTACAATGTCAGATGAAATGGACTTGCTCGTTGAACAAGTCAAAATGCTTGCTGGAGAAATTGCTTTTAGTACCAGTAGTTTAAAACGACTGATGGAGCAGTCTGCAGATAATCCTGAGGGCTCGCAAATTCAGGTTGTATATTTTTTCTCCTTCCAGTATTCAAGCTCTGACCTTGTGGTTTTAATAGAAAGATTCCTGCATTTAGAGCTAAGGTTCAACAAAATTTCAGCAAGACGTAGGGGTTGATGCTGCAATTATAGATCTCCACTTGACAAGGATTAACTTGAGAAGTGCACTTCCATCTCACTGTAATCACTGAATAACAACTATGCAAAAATTTGAAACAATGGATATCTTTCAGTATTCATGAATGTTTTACAAGCCATGGCCAAATTAATGGCCTTTAAAAGTTTGGAAATAATTCTGACATGTTGAATGATTCTAAAATCATTTGCAATTCAAGAGAATATTTAAGATTTTCTGTACAAGCATTTAATTTTTTGGTAACTAAAAATGAAAATAGAAACAATTTCTTTATTTATCCTTACTTCTTCTTTTCATTTATCTCCCATGACTTCTATATTGCAAGATGAAAATTCTTCTGCACCAATAATTTTTATGTATCCTGTATCCCCTAGTAATTAACCTTATATTCAGTATCCTGTTGACCAAGGTTTTTGATTCTCGATGCCTATGATTCTGTTTATTACAGATTCAGAACTTGGAACATAAAATTCAGAAGAAACGAAAACAAATGAGGGTTTTAGAGCAACGCATTGTTGACAGTGGCGAAGCCTTTATGGCCAATGCATCATTAGTTGATATGCAACAGGTTTGATTTGTTTGGAATTTTCAAATATTCATCGTTTTAATTTTTGTGTTCTGTTGTAAGCAGCTAATACCCACATAATTTGTCCTTATTTGCTAATCAGACTGTCATGAAGTTAATGACTCAGTGCAATGAGAAGGACTTTGCACTAGAGGTGAATCTCACACTTAGGCTTTTATACTATTTTTTTAGTTGTTACTGGTGATAACCTCTAGAATTCTGTCCAAAACAACCTGCGCAATATGAAAAACTTTGCGCTAATAATTATTCTTCATATGGGTGTAATCACTAGCAGGATTCTATAGTTCCTACTCTGTTGGATTAATTCGTCATATCAATGGATGCAGATAAAATCAGCTGACAATCGTATCCTCCAGGAACAACTTGATCAAAAGGTAGCCTATGCTTTCTTTATTTCACAATTTGCCTTAGTGCTTACTTTGTATGCTCTTTCTAGATAGAAAGCAATGTTAGAAAATACTTCAATACGTTAAAATACTTAAATATGTTAGTATACTATGATTGAACTTCATCTTTCCTTGGAAAAGGCTTTATTTGAAACATTTATTGCAGTGTTCTGAGAACAAAGAATTGGAAGAGATGGTGTGCCTTCTGCAAAAGAAGTTAGATTCATTTAAAGGAGATAACTCGGTGTTATCTTCAGAACAATGTGTCTTGGAAGATACCTCCGAGTTGAAAAGTAAACTTCAGTATCAGGTTGTTTCTACATTTTGCTGGTATTTATATAATGTCTTAGCATTTCAGAAGATTTGATCAGATAATCTGATTTGTGACCTGTCAGCTTCTAGTCAAATTTAATCAAGTTTATTTCTGGATTCTGATCTGATCAAGACCAAATTAAGGCTATAATCCTATTCTTATATTTTTTCATAGGATTTAACAAGATTTCTTCATTTTTTTGGGGGTGTGTTTGTCATCTTAAGTGAGTGTTTTGTCACTCTTTAGTTGATGATTGAGTTGTTGTAAACCTGTCATAAAGCTCATAAAATTGGTTAATTTCAGCTATAAATTTTGATTTCTTATTTCACTAACCAAATTAAGCATCTGGTAAGATTCTTTGGTGCAATTTATCTTCAAAACCTAGAAAGTTTTCTTGATGAAGTATTAGCTTGACTAATGGCAGAATTCGTTACACCTTGTTTGGTGGACACATTAGGGCCTGTCTGGATTGTGCATAGGCAGGTGACCATCGTGGGATCATCACCTTACTCACATTACTTGTCCATACATGTTTCAAATTTCTCTACCAAACTTACACTCAAGCACGGTCATCCAAAATTTGGAAGAACTATTTGGTCGAAATCCCATCATGTCTTACTGCTTACCAAATTAGTTAATCAAAATTTTCATGCGATCATCACTTCCCAAACTGTTTTAAGGGATGCCTAAGAAACTATAATGTTGATTTATACAATAAAATTCATATTCTTACGTAATTTTCACTGTTCCAAAATAACTGGTTTATTGTCCCAAATTGCTTGTTTATTTCCCCTAATCTACTAATAGAATGTTCCAATGAACTTTATTTGCAATATCTCTGCATGTTGCCTATATTATGTTCAAACAAATGATTGCATCATATCTTTTTTTTTTTTGTCACATTTCTTGACTATTTTATTTCCTCTGTCCTTGGTGAGTTACCTACTCTGTTGCCTGCATGTTTCATCCAGGAGGCTGAAAATGAGAAACATAACCTCGAGCGGCTTCAGCTCACCGAGGAGAACAAAGGGTTGGTTGCCGAGAATCGAAAATTGGCAGAAGGGGCTTCATATGCTAAAGAATTGGCATCTGCTGCTGCTGTGGAACTAAAAAATCTGGCTGAGGAAGTGACTAAATTGTCACAGCAAAATGAAAAACTAGCAAAGGAACTATTGGCAGCTCAGGAAATGGTACATTCAAGAGCTGGTAGTGGTGGCACTCGTAAGCTTTCTGATTGCAAGAATGATGGTGCCAAATTAGGAAGAAAGAACCGTACTGGCTGCAGGAGTAGCGAAATTGGCAGCATGATGTATGATGACATTGAGTGTTTGAACTTTGAATTAGATAATATGAAGGTTGAGCTGCAGACAAGGAAACAAAGAGAAGCTGCTCTTGAAGCTGCTTTAGCTGAAAAGGAAATTGCGGAAGAAGAATATCAAAGGAAATTTTATGAGGCAAAGAAACGAGAAACTGCTTTAGAAAATGACTTGGCAGGCATGTGGGTACTTGTAGCCAAACTGAAGAAGGGGGTATTAGGAGTTTCAGAAATAAATGTTGATGAGCGCTCTAGCATTGTAGGGTACCTCGTAAATGATCCAGGAGAAGTCAAGCATGACTTGAATGATGCTTTGTTGAAAGAGACGCAAGCATCAGAAAGTATGACAGGATCACCTAACAACCAAGATACAAATCAAAGTTCAGAATTTGAGCCCCTTCTTGACCATTTGAAGGTAATCCCTAACATACTAATATATTTTAAGCTAATATGAATGTTTTCTGTCCTGACTATCCAAATTTTGTCAACCCCATAATGATGAATCAAGTTAAATGCTAAATGGTGGCAAAAAAATTGGACTAGAATATAGGTTGTTTTACTTCAACATGCTCATCTTTGTGTATGTTTTCTGCTCCCAATTGGCATGGAATGGAAGAATACAAATTATTAACTGATTGGGTTGTATTCAGGCTCAAATCCAAGAGATGAAAGAGAAGGATGTGGAATCTACAGTTAACGGGGATGGGAACAGTCATGTTTGTAAAGTATGCTTTGAATCACCGACTGCTGCAGTGCTTCTCCCTTGTCGGCATTTTTGTTGTAAGTTATCCCATGTTTGGCATATTTCTTACAGTTCAATTTGTTGCTACTGGTATATGCGATCAATAAACTGACCTGTGGCTGCTCTCCAGTGTGCAAGCCTTGTTCGCTTGCTTGTTCCGAGTGCCCTCTTTGTCGCACAAAGATTGCCGATAGAATAATTACATTCACCTAAAGGTGGTTATCCTTTCCACTTGACATTGGAACGTTGTTTGTTATGCAAATTAATAATAATATGAGAACTAATGTTTGGGCAATATTTGTCTCAGGTAATCTATGCACATCATCCCGGCCGCTGGTCCTTTGTATAATTGAAATCTGCCAGATTCTTTTATTAAATTATGCAGGTGTATTCACTTGTAGCTTCTTAGCTGTGAGGGTTGTAATTCTTTCTTGGTTTCTATTGTAAGGCAAAAGTTGCCTTGAAAGTTTCAGATGTGTATTAATATCTTTTCTCGTTACTCGAAATGTACAAACAAATTCATTTACACTGCAATACATGTAGAGCTATTGTGTTGCAGTTGAAAGATGAGCATAGCGATGCCCAGAGAAAGTAAGAAATTTCTTGGGGGACTGACTTTGCCCCCTCTTTATCATTCATTGTTTTACAGTCTATCTTTTTTATTTTTTACTTTTGAGTTCGTCGTCCGGTCAATACGGCCTCAAAACTTAAAACGAATTCAAGCTAAATATATATAAAAAATGGATTTCTTCTTAGATCCCCCTAACTATTATAAAATTGTATGTAGACCTCCAGCTCCTATATCTAATATCTCTCAAATTTTTTTAATAACCGTAAAGTTGTAATTTTGAAAAAAATTTTAAGCTTTTAACCCAGTAGAGTCAACCAAAAGAAAATGGTAAGTATATATGTACAAACTTTCTAAAATTTGAAAAATAAAGGAGTAATTGTAACTTATTGGAGTATGCTTATAATTTTATGTGATGACTGACCCAAATAGAATTTTAATTAGATTTGAATTTGAGAATTTATATGGATTTCAATTAAATCTAGTTAAGATTATTTATTTTGTTAGAAGTTTTAAAAAAAGTGGTATTTTATATTATAAAAGAATTATGCTTTCTCTAGTTAAAGGATTGAATAAATGACGGTTGTATGTGAAAAGAGAGATTTAAAAATATTTTCAAAAGATGATGATGAATATTTTGAAAAAATTATTTGAAGAGTCAATAAAAATTATGATTTGCATCTATCATAATTGACATAAACAAATGAGTGATTGCTTCTTAGATTATTATATATCAATTATTTTGAATGTTTATAATTATTGATATTATTATATTATGTAGTAAATAAATCATTGAATACATTATTCATATTATGTGTATTTTGAAATCAAAATAAAAACTCTATTTTTAAAAATTTGTGAAACTAAATTATAATTATTTATTTTTGTTACAAAATTATATAAAGAGGAAATTTTTATTAAATGTTTCTAAGTATATTTATACTCTAATTGTGTCACACCCATTGTGAGTGGTAGGTGCCACCACAACGAGATCATGTAACGGATCTCATGATCTCAGAGGCAATGGAGTGCCTCCAACATATGTGTGCGCGAGCAGCACATATAGCAGCAAGTGACGGAGTCACGACATATTTGGATGAAGACCCGAACAACCCAAATAGTCCTGCAAAGCGAGCAGCGGGACAGATTGGTTAAAGTGAGCTGCAGGAGCATGTGAACAGCCTGAACACTTAGTGTCGCAAACTGAAGACACGTGGCTGGAGGCTGGAGAACCAGAGCTACAATTGTCAAGGGACACGTGGCTAGCAAAGAGACAATTGAGGGCTCATGGGACAGGTGGCAGCAACTAAGAGAATCAACTAACTGCCAGGAGAACATTGTGAAACATGTTCTCCATGGCCTCCAGCGGTTGAACTGCAAGGAGAACATTGTGGACATGTTCTCCATAATCTCTAGCAGTTACTCACAGCCAAATATGTGTACTATAAATATACTAGGGGGTCTATTGAGCTGGGGACACACATAGGTAGAGAGACTTGTAGTGTCACTCCGCGTTAGAGTTGTATTGCCTTTTATGTGAGCAATAAAAGATTGGTAAGGTTGCTGTACTTCTTTTCTCCTCTATACTGTTGTGGGCTTGTGTGAGTTTGGCGGGCTGAGGTGGGCAAACTTTGGCGCCATCACGGGCAAAATTTTAGGGTAGAAGTTTGGCCGGTGTGACAAGTGGTATCAGAGCCCGGTTTGGTGAAAAATCGGTTTAGCAGAAGCCAAGATCAACAAAAGCCATGGTGACGCAAGTGGAGCTTTGGGATCGGTTGATTCGCATCAAGGAGATGCTGGGGAATCCTCCAACCGAAGATGCGGTCAGCTTATGGGCGCAGTTGGCTTGGCAAGAGAGGCAAAATGCTGCTCTCAAGGAGGCCCTTGCAAGTGAGGTGAAAATGCGGAGGAAAGGTATGCTGCGATCATGGACTCCATGAGATCAAGTCTGAAGTCCTTGGAGCAGGACTTGATGGTGGTAAAGAGAGCGGTGGCAAACTCCATTGTTGAAGGCGGAGCTCCTTCAAAGGTAAGAGTTCCAGAACCCTATTCCTTTAATGGTTGCAGGAATGCAAAGGAGTTGGAGAACTTCTTATGGGATATGGAGCAGTACTTCAAGGCTACTCACATTCCGGAACGGGAGAAAGTCACCATCACCAGCATGTACTTGAGTGGAGATGCCAAATTATGGTGGCGTACCAGAGCATCGGAGAATGCTCGAGCTGGGAGAGCTCAGCTGGAGGATTGGGAGATCCTTAAGAAGGAACTAAAGGAACAGTTCCTTCTGTGCAACACAGGGTGGGTTGCACAGGAATCCCTGAAGAAGCTGCGGCATTCAAGGACTATAAGGGAGTATGTGCGGGAATTCAGCTCCCTCATGCTCGACATCACCAACATGTCCGAGGAGGACAAGTTGTACAACTTTCTTTCTGGCTTGCAGTTGTGGGCTCAAGCTGAACTCCGACGGCAAGGAGTGAGGGATCTTTCTTCGGCTATTGCTTCTACGGAAGGTTTGGTGGATTTCAAGCTGACGACAACCACCAAAACGGCCACAGATGGAAGGAAGATGGGGCGTGCACATAAGGATGACAAGAAGCCCGAGGGAAAGGATAAGAAGGTTGCGGAACCGAGCCAGTCCAAGTTGCAGCCCACCAACAGAGAGCAGGGCTGTTTTATATGCAATGGTCCTCATCGGGCAAGGGAATGTCCGAGGAGGGAAAAGCTATCTGCTTTAACTCTCAAGGAATCTAAGGAAGAAGGACGTGGTGCGGCGACAACACCACGCATGAATCTATTGCAGCTACTCAACTCAATGACGACAGAAAGACAGCCGCCTTGCAAAGGGTTGATGTATGCATTGGTGCTACTAAATGGGAGGCCTGTTTTGGCTATGCTGGACACAGGAGCGACCAGCAACTTCTTCTCCCATAAATTGGTAAGTGAATTTGGTTTGCAGGTGCAACCAAGTTCATGAAAAGTGAAGGTGGTAAACTCTGGGCCAACTCCGATTCATGGAATGGCCAGCGCAACCCTCAAAGTTGGAGCTTGGGAGGGAGAGATCGGTGTGACAGTCTCGGCGCTCAATGAGTTTGAGTTTATCTTGGGGATAGACTTCTTCATCCAAGCTAAGGCTAGCTTGGTGCTTCACTTATCAGGTATGCTGATTTTTGCGGAGGAATCACCATGCTTTATACAGGTAGTGTATGGAGGGAAAACTGCAACAGCGGATATGCAGTCTCCCCAACAGCTAAAAGCAGATCTCAAGAGGGGCGAGACCACCTATGTTGCAGCACTGATCGAGATACAACCGGATCAGGTTGTGGAGGTACATGATGATGTTGCAACTATCCTGGTGGATTACGCGGACATGATGCCATCAAAACTGCCTAACGAACTTCCCCCTCGGAGGGAAGTTGACCACAAGATTGAGCTGGAGCCAGGTGCTAAACCTCCAGCTTAGGCCCCTTATCGATTGGCAAATGCGGAGCTTTTAGAGCTGAGGAAGCAGCTCAATGAACTGTTGGATGCGAGACTGATCCAACCGTCAAAAGCCCCGTATGGTGCCCCAGTGTTGTTTTAGCGAAAACAAGATGGTTCACTTCAGATGTGCGTGGACTATCGGGCACTAAACAAGGTGACTATCAAGAATAAGTACCTGGTGCCGGATGCAGGTGACTTGTTTGATCGATTGGCTAAGGCAATATACTTCACCAGGTTGGACTTGCGATCGGGGTATTGACAAGTCCGGATTGCTGAGGGAGATGAGTCAAAGACGACATGTGTCACGAGGTATGACTCATTTGAGTTCCTAGTCATGCCTTTTGGATTGACAAATGCTCCAGCAACCTTTTGCAACTTGATGAATGAAGTATTGTATGAGTTCTTGGATCGATTCGTGGTGGTATACTTGGATGACATTGTCATCTACTCAGAGATGTTGGCGGACCACATCGACCACCTCAGAAAGGTATTCTCTCGGCTTAGAGAATATAAGCTCTTCGTCAAGAAGGAGAAGTGCGAGTTCTGTCGGAAGGAAATCAGGTTCCTTGGGCACAGGGTGAGCAAGGGACAGATACAAATGGATGAGAGGAAGATTCAGACAATCATCGATTGGGCAGCCCCAACAAAGGTATTGGATCTTTGTTCTTTCCTCGGTTTGGCTAACTACTATATAAGATTCATTCAAGGTTATTCAAGGAAAGTGAATCCTCTGATTGACTTGCTGAGGAAGGATCGAAAATGGGCATGGACGGACTCATGCCAAGCGGTTTGACCAGCTGAAGGCAGCAGTGTCAACGGAACCGGTGCTGTGATTGCCTAACTTCGAGCTTCCATTCGAGGTACATACGGATGCCTCAGATCGTGCTCTTGGGGAAGTTCTTGTTCAGGAAGGACACCCAGTGGCGTTTGAGAGCCACAAGCTCAAGGATGCAGAGCAACGCTACATCACACATGAGAAGAAAATGACAGCAGTGGTGCACTGCTTGGACACCTGGAGGCATTATCTATTGGGAATGAAGTTCAGGGTTGTAACGGATAATGTTACAAACACCTACTTCAAGATCCAAAAGAAATTGACCCTCAAACAAGCTCGGTGGCAGGAGTTCTTGGCCGAGTTTGATTTCATGTGGGAGCACAAGCCTGGACGACAGAACCAAGTGGCGAATGCATTGAGCCGAAGGGAGGTGCAATGCTACGTAGCTGCACTGTCCACAGTGCAGTCAACCCTACTAGAGAGGGTTAAAGAGCAAGCCGACGCGGATTCAGAATACGTCCAACTCAGGGGAGAGGTACGTGAAGGGGTAATTAAGTGTTATTGGCTTGAAGATAACTTGTTGTATGCTAGAGGCAACAGGTTGTACATCCTGAGGGCGGGAGGAGTAAGGTGTGAGCTGCTGTGAGAGACTCACGATCCTCAATAGGCAGGACATCCTGGAGGGCAAAGGATGATGACACTCTTGTCCAGGTCATACTATTGGCCAATAATAGGGGAAGACGTCGAGATGCACGTCAAGACTTGTCTTGTGTGCCAGCTTGACAAGACGAAAAGGAAGCAGAATTAGTTGGAGCTATTGGACACAACCCAATTTTGTCACAACATCCATAGGTCGTCGGCTACAGGAATGAGTCCTGCAGAGCTTGTCATGGGACAATAGCCTCTCACTCCTCTCGAGTTGGCTCAATCGACAAACCAAGGAAAGTGCCCTGCTGCATATCGCTTCGCCAAGGAGAAGGAGGAGTTGATAGAACAAGCTCGGGACAGCTTGCGCAAGACAGCAAAACGCATGAAGAGGCATGCAAATGAACGAAGGCATTCATTGGAGTTCCAGGTTAGGAACATGGCGCTGCTGAAACTCACTCCACAGATATGGAAGAAAATTAGTAGCAAGACCGTACATCGTGGGTTGGTACCAAGGTATGACGACCCCTTCGAGGTGATGAAGAAAGTCGGGCAGGTTGCTTACCGGTTGAAGCTACTCGACAGGCTGAAGGTACACCCAACATTCCATGTAAGCTTTCTCAAACCTTTCAATAGGGACTTGCTTGGAGATAGACAGCAAGTAAGGAGAGCTCCACCAGTAGTTCGAAAGCAGTTCGACAAGGAGGTCGAGAAGATCCTTGCATACCGGACTATGGGGCAAAGTAAGAAGAATCGACGGACTGATTTTCTTGTGAAGTGGAAAGGCGGCAGCGAGGTCGATGCCACGTGGGAGTAGGACTCTACACTATGACAGTTTGAGAAATAAATCAAGGAGTACATGGACTCTATTTTGACGAGGACGTCGGACTCTCTTGGTGGGGGTGGTTTGTTACACCCGTTGTGAGTGGTAGGTGCCACCACAACGAGATCATGTAACGGACCTCATGATCTCAGAGGCAATGGAGTGCCTCCAACATATGTGTGCGCGGGCAGCACACATAGCAGCAAGTGACGGAGTCACGACATGTTCGGATGGAGACCCGAACAATCCAAATAGTCCTACAGAGCGAACAGCGGGACAGGTTGGCTAAAGTGAGTTGCAGGAGCATGTGAACAGCCTGAACACTTAGCGTCGCAGGCTGAAGACATGTGGCTGCAGGCTGGAGAACCAGAGCTGCAACTGTCAAGGGACACGTGGCCAGCAAAGAGGCAATTGAGGGCTCGTGGGACAGGTGACAGCAGCTCAGAGAGTCAACTAACTGTCAGGAGAACATTGTGGAGAATGTTCTCTATGGCCTCCAGCGGTTGAACTGCAGGGAGAACATTGTGAAACATGTTCTCCATAATCTCCAGCAGTTACTCACAACCAAATATGTGTACTATAAATAGACTAGAGGGTCTATTGAGCTGGGGACACACACAGGTAAAGAGACTTGTAGTGTCACTCCGCGTTAGAGTTGTATTTTCTTTTATGTGGGCAATAAAAGGTTGACAAGGTTGCTGTACTTCTCTTCTCCTCTATATTCTTGTGGGCTTATGTGAGTTTGGCGGGTTGAGGTGGGCAAACCTTGGCGCCATCACGGGCAAAATTTCAGGGTAGAAGTTTGGTCGGTGTGACAAATTGTATGATGTGGTCTTACGAATGAGAAAATTTTTTGACCATGTTAATATGGTATGTGTTTGTGAGGGACCGGTTCTTATTTTATGATATTTCAAGTATTATATGAGTGATCTAACTATATGTGTTAAATGTATGTGACTTGATTCCAAGTGTTATATGTGTGATCTGTATTATTAAGTTAAATGTGTGATTGTAGTTTATATTGGAGACTAAAATATATTTTAAATAAAAAAATAAATATATTTCTAAAGTTTTAAATTTTATAAGATAATTCTCTTTTATCTGATCTAATATATTATGTTTTTATTATATTATATTTTATGATTACATGATTTTAAAATATGTGTATAATTTAGTTTTGAAATTTAAATTATATATTTTTTAATAGGGATGGCTTATTTGATTGTAAATTGAAGATTAGTCAGTATTAAAGGATATAGTCAAATTAATTTTACTAATTTATTAGAGGTGTTGAATTTTAGTTCAATTAAAATCTATGTAAATTTATAAGTTAAAATTTAAGATTTGCTTTCATATATTTTGAAAAATTATTGATATTAAATATGATAAATTATTCTTATATAGATGTGTTTAAGTGTGGTCTTATATGTTTATGAAGTTTTATGAGATATTAATTTTATAAACATATGAGATTATCTCATATCAATTCCCCAAATCTCATGTTCAGGATATTACATTTTAGATATTTTTAGAACTATTAAACCAAAAATCTGCAAAAAAAATAAATTTTTTTTAGATATTTTCTATAAACCATTCAAAAATTTTGTAATTTATTACTAAAACAAAATTTTTAAATTTCTTCTTGGTACCTTAAAATTTTATCACCAAGGGCGGCAAATCAAGCTGGTAGCTCACGGCTCGACATCGCATGGCATGGGAGCTATAGTACTTATATTGTACCGGCACAAGCCACATGAGTGTCCGACACTATTCTTGTAGCTTACAAAACAGGCAATATAAATGGGACGAGCATGATATGAAACGCGGGCCGGAATAGTCTTTCCTGCCCAAATATATATCTATTTTAATTCTCTCTGGGCTCTTCTCCCTCGGCTCTTCGTTAAAAAGTTTGGTCAAAACTGACAATGGCTCCCTACCAAAGGAGCAGTTGTGAGGTTTTTTTTTTTTTTTTTTTAAATTTAATTTTAAAATTAAAAAGTATATAAATTTAAATTAATTTTTTTATTTAAATATAATTCATAAAATAATAAAAAATTTTATTTTAAAAAATAAAAAGCATTTTTTAATAATTTTATAAAATTATTCTTCTCAATAATTTTTTCTGAAAGATATTTTGGATATTTCACTGACTTCAAAATTTTTATAAATACTTTCTCATATTGCCCATTAATTTTTTAAATTAATTTTTTATTTTTTGATATTTTTTAAAATGCTTTTTTGGTTTTTATATTTAATTTATTTTTTAAAAAATATTTTGGGCTAGGCACGTGCCGTTATTGGTGGGGAAAAATTAGGGCATGTCGTGCCCAGTACAACTTGTCATAGTTGCAATGACTTGTGGAAATGAATCGTGCGGATCTAGTACGACTCATTTGACACTAGTACTAATTACTTGCGCTCGCTCCTTGTACGTGCCCATCCGTTTATCATCTCTTTTTTTAATCGGTGAACGCGCCACTTCATCCCGTCATGTGCATTCGTTCATCTGATCATGCCTATTCGCACGCTTGTCGCCCTCACCCTTATCAGCGAACTCCTCACTTGGTCTTTGCATTTGCTGGGCTACCCTCGGATCTGTTCCTCCGTTTGTTGCCTCCTATTCTATAGGTGAACCCAAAATGCTCTCTCATATTGTGCCTATTCACTTGATCAACTAAATGACCAAACAACTGATTTTGCACAAGAAACTGATAAAAAAAATTAAGAAATTTTATTAACTAGAAAAAAACTACACTCTTCCCCCCAAATCCAATACTAGCAATGACATCCTTCCCTCTTTGTTTCTAATACTGAATCAAATCAATCGAATCAAAAAAATGTGAAGTCATGTTCGAAAATTGAGCCATTAATAGAGTTGATCGATATTTATAGATTGGTGAATTCAATAAAGAGTTACTTTAATGTGAGTCAAAGATTTTGATGATCTTGGTATATTAATAAAGAGTTGTTATGTTTTCACCCACTATAAATATAAGAGTACTCACAAATATAAGGGACCAATATCAATTTATTTTAAGGAGAATTACCAAAAAATTCTTGAAATTTTCTAAATTTTTTGATTAGTCTCTCATCTTTTCAAAGTTTTTTGTCAAACTCCTGAAAGGTTTTAAAATTTAAAATTAGGCCCTAAGATAGTTAACTTTTTAAATAAAAGAATGAGTCTATCACTATGTATAAATATTTTATTTGATATATAAATATTTTATCTCCTATATAGATATTTATATATGAGATAAAGTATTTATATATGAAGTATAATATTTATATATAATGATAAAGTCATATTTTTATATAAAAAATTAAAGACTTTTTACCTACAACTCCTAAGATTTACCTTATTTATTAAAAATTCTTTTGCGATTTCAGTATTTATCTATACTCCTTTTCTTTTGAAATTTATTACCTACAACCACTTTATTGTTATTCAATCAAAATTTTTTCAAGAAATTTCACTTTTATCCTTTATAATTTTACAACAAAATCTCTTAAAATTCTTAACTTCTTACCTCCACTCTTTTTCTCAAATGTTTACAAATAAACACTTAATTAAATTTTAAATTATAATTTACATATTTGTATATTTATAAATAGACTCCTTAAATATTTTTATTTATAAATAAGTCTAAATTTTAATATTTTATAAATAAAAATTTACAAAGAGGATCTTAAATATTTAAAATTTTTTAAAAATAAACCCTCCATCAAAATAAGACCCCTCAAATATTTTTATTTATAATAAAAATCCAAATGTTATCTTTTTAATAAAAATTTTACAATATTGAAGGTTTAAAACTTAAAATTTTAAATTACAAGTTTAATATTTGTATATTTATAAATAGACTCCTTAAATATTTTTATTTATAAATAAGTCTAAACTTTATTATTTTTAAATAAAATTTTACAAAAATATTGAAGGTTTCAAAACTTGAAATTTCAAATTACAAGTTTAACATTTGTACATTTACAAATAGATCCTTTGAATATTTTTATTTATAAATAAGTCTAACTTTATTATTTTAAAATAAACTTTTACAAAAAAGATATTGAAGGTTTTAAAACTTAAAATTTTAAATTATAAGTTTAATATTTGTATATTTACAAATAGATCTCTTGAATATTTTTATTCATAAATAAGTCCAAATTTTATCATTTTTAAATAAAATTTTATGAAAAAGACATTGAAAGTTTTAAAACTTAAAATTTTAAACTACAAGTATAATATTTGTACAATTTTATTTAAAAATGATAAAATTTAGACTTATTTATAAATAAAAATTATTCAAGGGATCTATTTATAAATATATAATTATGAAACTTGTAATTTAAAATTTTATTTAAAGAATGATAAAATTTGGACTTATTTATAAATAAAAATATTGAAGGGGTCTATTTGAAAATATACAAATAGTATACTTGTAATTTAAATTTTCGAGTTTTAAAATCTTCAATGTCTTTTTTGTAAAATTTTGTTTAAAAAATAATAAATTTTCTACTTATTTATAAATAAAAATATTCAAGGAGTCTGTTTGTAAATGTATAAATATTAAACTTGTAATTTACAATTTTAAGTTTTAAAATTTTCAATAATTTTTTTGTAAAATTTTATTTAAAAATGATAAAATTTAGACTTATTTATGAATAAAAATATTTAAGGGATCTATTTGTAAATGTATAAATATTAAACTTGTAATTTGAAATTCTAAGTTTTAAAAGCTTCAATACCTTTTTTATAAAATTTTATTTTACGATAAAATTTAGATTATTTATAAATAAAAAATTTTAAGGGGTTTATTTATAAATATACAAATATTAAACTTGTACCTTAAAATTTTAAGTTTTAGAACCTTCAATATTGTGAAATTTTATTTAAAAATGATAAAATTTAGAATTATTTATATATAAAAATATTTGAGTGGTCTATTTGTAAATATACAAATATAACGTATAACTTAAAAATTGTAAGTTTTAAAACCTTCAATATTGGTAAAATTTTATTTTAAAAAAATAAAAATTTAGACTTATTTATAAATAAAAAATAATTTTTAGGAGTCTTTTGTAAATGTTTGAATATAAACTTGTAATTTAAAATTTTTAAATATTTAGGTCCTATTTGTAAATTTTTATTTAAAAAATATTGGTCTTATTTATAAAAAAAATATTTAATGGACCTATTTACAAATATATAAATATATAAATTATAATTTAAATTTTAATTGAGGGTTTATTTGTAAATATATAAGAGAAAGAGCGGACGATAAGAAGTTAAGAATTTTAAGAGATTTAGTTGTAAAATTATAAAGAGTAAAAGTGAATTTTTTTTAAAAAAATTGATTAAATAACAATTAGGGATTATAGATAATAAATTTTAAAAAAAGGAGGTGTAGGTAAATACTGAAATTATGGAGATTTTTAATAAATAAAGCAAATCTTGAGGGATTATAAATAAAAAGCCCAAAAATTAATTATTGAAGAATAATTTTAAATTTTAGAAAATTTCATAACTGATAAAAAAATTTTAAAAATATGAGAGGTTAATGAAAATTTTCAGAAAATTTCAGGAGTATTTTTAATAATTTTCGCTTTATTTTATCTACTGTTTTACTTATTAGTTATGACGCTAACTCGTCGGAGAGGCAGTATTTCTTGTTGCGAGTGCACGGAAAAACGGCCTAATAGATCCTGATATCCTCTCGGCCTCAAGCTGATACAAACCGGACCCTACCGCCCCACTCATTCTCGGTCTTCTCCGCCTTCCCTCTTCATTCCCTTCTCCTTCAATCCCACCCCTCGCTCTCCGTCGTCCATCCCTCCGTTTCCTCCGCTCTTCTTCCTTCTCCTCCGCGGTTCTTAACTCTACTCCCTCCGGGCTCTGAACCGGAGTCCGATCGTGAAGGACTAGAACGATGGTTGGAAGGAGGCGAAGATCCCGAGCCTGCTAGCTCGCCGCTTCCGAGCTACCCGTCGCCGGAGCTGAGCGTGAAGGAGAAGAAGGAGCGGGCCTCGTACGCACCATAGCCTCGGCAAGAAGCTCCAGTCTCAGCAGGTCGGCATGTCCGTGGTCGCCGCCTCCGTCATCGAGACCCTCAAGGTCCTCTTTTTCTATCTTCTCCCAAAATTTCACGAATTACAAGTTTTATCGTTGCAATGTGCTCTCTCTGATGCTTGATATCTTGCCGATTTAGCCTTAGCTATCTATTTTGTCCTCCTGAACATATATACGTAGCAATTTGGTAGCAAGATTACTACTTCAACCCCATGGTACCAAAGAGTAACACCACTTGCGGATTATGAGTAGAATGTGTTGTTATCCATATTCATTAGTTTATCTTTGATTCATGTAATGCTTGTCTTTCTTTAACTTCCAGTTCCAACTCGTCTGAATATGCAAAAGCACTTGTGCTTCATAATAATAAGTACGACTTGATTGTAGCCCTTCCAGTTGGTTCTCTTTTAATGTTTTTCCTTCATTTGTACAAAAAAACTTAACATTTTTAGAGAAGGGGTTTTCAGAGATTTTATGATTAATCGAGGACATTTTGATTGGCTATCAATTTGACGCCAAAATTTGGCTCATGATCAGGGTCCGTATAGTATAGGCACACTTCCAACTTAGAAAATCGGCAAAAAAAAATTTTCTGTCTTTTCGGTAAGGGCATAGATGTTCTGAACGGTTATTTGTTTACACGGAGATACTGTTTGGTTATTATGTAAATTGTCAGGCATGATGGTTGCTTTGCTGAAATAACTTCTTGTGTGAATTCAACATACTTTGATATAGCTCTTCTTCTTGGTGCCTTAATTAAATGGCTCGCTGGTTCTTGTGTGACAGAAGCAACTTCAAGTGCATGGGAGCTGTCCAGGAGAGCTGGCTGATGTTATATCTGAACACGAGAAGGTGTCGGATCAGTGACTGGATAAGATTGGCCGAACTGTGATCCTTTACAGGCGTAGCATTAGCAAGATGAAGAAAGAGGCCGTGGGTACTGGAAAAGCCTTGAAATCAAAACCTATACGGTTGGCTATTGCCTCAAAATCACAGAAGAAAGGTCAGGCGCCCAGAACTTCAGGTCATGGTACATTGTCTTCTAAGAAAAGTGACCTTGCCTGAGACCTTGCCTGAGATCTTGTTTTTCCAAGCTAGACTGGACAATCATAGGACAGAACGTTCGGAGAGAGAAGAAAAGTAGAATGGAACTAGAAGGTTTTGTTTCATTCCTTCTGACATCTGGTAGATGTCTTTGTTGTGTTCATTCACGTGCTGAGAATCATATTCTAGTGGAAATGGAAGTGCATTTGAAATTAAGTAGGAGACTCTCCATATTTGCCTGGACATGATGTTGAACTGAGATTGATGCCTCTGCAATCTGAGAATGATAGTGGATCTCATGTCTTTCATTTTTTTCTTTGATGCGCCTCACAACCACAACTTATCATTTATTTTGGGTTGTACCAAGTCATATTACCTGGTACCTTTCTACCACGTCCATACAATGATTCAATGTTAAAAGTCCGCTGGTTATGCTTCCTGTTTATTTTTAATGACTATAAAAGTATAAATTGAAAGCATGGAAATTTCAATGGCAATTAAATTCAAGTTGGATGTTGGTTGTGATTTGTGTTGTTTTAGCTTGAATCAAGATTTCAGGATGGATGTTATTTGTGTTGTTTTAGCTTGAATCAAGATTTCAGAATGGATGTTACTTGCTGATGAACACTGCATCTCCTACACTTGACGCCAATGTCTCGAGGTAGGTTTGCCCATTACTGCTACTGCCTCAATTGCTTTGTTGTTGCCTTAGACTGGACACTGGACAAAGCATATGGTCTGATCTAGTGTGTTGGTTACCAGAAGATTCGCCACCATCTTCATCGCCCGTGCATGTGACTGACTCCATTTGGTGCACAATGGCATCTAATCTTTATCAGGTACGCTTTTGAATATTTCCACTTACTGCAATACATCTGTCTTCTGATTCCTTAAATGGATAAACTCCATTTGCATGATCCAAACCATCTTATAAAAGGTGTTAGAAGGTATACCAGAGAATAATCCGATTGCTCTATACATTAGGTACACGATATATGTAGCATATTTGAAGTTCCAAATCTCCATAGTCATGTATTATTCTAGTATGCCAGGTCAAAAGAGGCATGGAGTAAGCAAGTGTAGGCTGTCATGTGCTTCAATGAATGGTTGTGGGGGTGGACACCGACAATGTGGAGTGTGTAGATGTGATCCGCTGATTTGTGGGTTATGTTCGAGGGTCCAGGTTCACATTGTCTTAAATATACATGAGTGAGATAGAGCATATGAATCTGGGCCCATGCTACCACACCTGCACTTGGAAAGATATTTGGCTTTGCAATATAACTCATCCACACCCTGATATGTCGGCATCCATTCCTTGTTAGACTTGGTTTTCGGTGGTAAGTGTCACACAACAGGCTAAGAAAGCAATACAATTAGCTAAATTATAGTTAGATAACCATGGAGTTCGAGACGCAAAGGTCTCTTGCATATCTCTTGGCACTTAATATCACTTGTTCACTATGAAATCTTTATATTATTTACACTGGGGACGGGTTTGTACAGCTGCTTCTGCTTGTACAGCTTCTTCTGCTTTCATTGTTAGAATAAGCAGATCATTTGCACGGGAGATGCAGACAGAACCCCCAGATAATAGAAGCAAGAGAAGAACAATCACATGTTCCCAAAGTCGAAACGGAGCCGGATAAGCTCCGCGTCGAGTGAGTCACGCGAGTGGGATGACGGGGTTGCGTCCCATCCACCGCGCGCTGTCCACCGCGCTGCCATTTGGTGCGCTTTTGTTGTGGTGCGGTGAGTGCGGACACGACGCGACCCCCACCAACAGCTCCAAAACTCTTCCTTCTTTTACTTCTCGTTTTTTTTTTGCATCACAGCTCACACACACATACTCCATCGCTTCTCAACTTCTTATCAGCAAAGAACACAGCAGAACACAGCTCAGCTCAATCTCGACCTCCTTGTCCATCAAAAACAAAAGCTCGATGTCAAACAGAACTACTAGAAACAAACTCAAAAGGAAAGCAAAGCAAAGCTACAAGGATGGAGCTGGGGAGCACCATCACTCCCACGCATTCTGCAGCCTGTGTACAGTGTACACCTTTCCGCTCCCTGCAGCATGCTTTCATCATTACTCTCACCTTATTTTCCCTTCCCGCTTATCATCAATCCAGGGTTACACTAAATTAAGGACCTCAGCACGCTGGGGACAACGGAATTTCTTTTTGTTACTATGCACTGTAGATGCTGCTCAAATTGATCAGATCAATAAGCATCAAAATATGATGACCGGGTCTTTCATGGATGCACAAGGCGGCCGCTGCAATTTAAAACGGAAGTCCAACCAGTGAAGAAATATCATGGCATGCAATTGCACCAAGAACGCCACCAATTGAGCGAATGTTATGGGCCACATGATGTGTGTGTGTGGGCATGACAAAGAAGAAAAGCAGGAGGCACAGCAAGTGGTTGAGAAGAAAGTTTCACAAGGTTGGCATGAGAGAGAGTTGGGCTGACCAGGCCTGCACTGCAAGCAACTCAATCAAAAATCTCTAAGTCTCAACCAAAACCATAACAAAAACCACAATTAATTGATTTAAAGAGACTGTTTTCTATTTATATGGTCTGTATTACAAACTGCAGCCATGCCCATACAATATAGATTATCAAATAAAAAAAGCGGTCAGCTTGCTAATCCCATCCCTAATCACTGTCTCTCCCTAACATAAAACTAATATTTTTTTTCTAACCTAAATATTGTACCATAACATCTAGAAAAGCAAAGGGCAAAAAAAGCTACAAATAATGGAAAAGAAAAAGCTGGCCTACCTAAGCTAAAAAGAATCCAATCTGTTACGGTCTAAAAGCTAAGGATGGGCCGAAATGTACACCCGGTCCGCCTCGCTTGAGCCGGACCGAGCAGTAATGGATTCTAGGTCGTCGTCACAGGGGCCGGGGATGGGGAGGAGAGCACGCGGCTGCGGCGTTCCTCCTCCTCTGCCTTCTTCCGCCGCATCTCGAGTACTTTTCGGTGGCTGTTGGAGTGCACATGGCTGATGAAGGTCGGGCTGCACGCCGGCCGGTATTCCGGCAAAAGCCGGCCGGACTTGAACCGGACCCCGCACGCGTTGCACAGCGTCTTCGCCCCCATCGGACCGGCCCGCCACTGCGGCGTCTTCTGCACCCCACAGTGGCTGCAGCGGCGCTCTCCGGCAGCGGCGCTTCCTGCCCACGCGCCAGCTCCAGCGGCCTTCGGCTTCCGGCCCCGCTTCTTCGGCCGCGAAGGTTGGGTTCCGTCGTCGGCCGGGAGAAGCAGGCTCGGAGGCTTCGTCCCGGGGATGAAGTCATAAATAAGGCACGAGGACGACGAGGAGGAGGTCGACGAGCACGAGGAGGTCGGTGAAGAGGCCGAGGACGAAGACGCAGGCTCCGAGTTAGGGCGAACCCAGCCGGCGGTCCGGGCGCGCTTGCTTCGCTTGGCTTTCACCGGCACCAGAGCCTCCGTCGAAAGACCGCCGACCGCTCCATTCGGCGAGTCTGGCTCGGGGTTCTCCACCGGCTTGGGTGCCGGGACGTCAGGGAGCCCGCCGGAGGTAGGAGGGAACTCCGAGTACGAATCATCCATGATGCGCGAGACCCATTCCAACTCGGCCACATCTACCACCTGTGAAAACACGCACACAAAACCCTCTCAAACCCCGCCTCTTCCAAAAACCATACTTCTCGCCATTAGAGAAGAAGAGGAAGAACGAAAGCTTACGGGGAGAGCGATTTCAGACGGTGGTGCCGGCTCGAAGGAAAGCGTCGACGAGGAGTTCGAATTCTCGCCGTCCAAGCAACCGTTCTGCTCCTCTTCCTCGGCCTCCGCCTCGGGCTCTTCTCCTCCAGCAACGTCTTCCTCGCCGAAGTCAAGGAGGTCGTCGATGGAGAACTCCTCCCCGAAAATGTTCCCCTTTTCCAAAGGCCACGCAACGTCGTCAGCAAGAAAACCCATTTGCGGCTGCGCCGCCGTATCCGGTCTGCAGCTTCCTTTCAGCGCAGTCTCCATCCTCGCCTGCCAAAATACCCCCAAAAAAGAATCAGAACCCCCACCAACCAAACCAAGCCCCCTCCCTTATGCCGGACCCCGGCGAGAAAAACCCCGAAACCCTCACCGGCGAGGAGCGGAGCAGCGGCGACGACGAGGGATGAAAGGCGAAGGGGAGCGGAGGGGTGAGGGTTTGGTGCAGCATTGGCATTGAATGGCTTGCAATGAGTCAGTCCGTGGGCGCAACCAATGCCCTCCTACTTTAACCCATCTCTTCCCCTTCTTTCCGCTATTCACCTCGCCACCCTTCTCTTTCCTCCGCACCCCTGCTTCCCACTCACGCCATTTGTTTCTCCTTCCCGACGTGGATTTTCCAAATCCCGTGGCGTGGGTCTATCAGGCTTGCCCGATCGGACGGCAGAGATTGCGCCGGCTTGCTGGATTTTGAACGGGTTCCCACCATCTGATTTGTCTTATTATTTTTCTTTTTAATTTACTTTTTAAATTTATTGTTGGAAGAAAGAGGACACCGAAATGGGGCACTGCCCACGAAACCACCACCTTTCGGTTTCCCCAAATATCTCCCCTTCTTTATTTTCCATTTTCTTTTTCCTTAATTTCTGTGTCCGCGTGCGATTTGACCGAAACGCCCTCCATTGTTTGCCGCAATTGCGAGTTGGTTCGGGAAGCGTGGCACGATCCACAATGGATGCAGACTTCCTTCTGAACATGTGCAGGAGGGAATCATTTCACCAGGACGCGTAATTTTGCCCTCCTTTTGGGGGCACTTCCGTAAAAGCAGAAGAGCATTTTCTTTATAATTATTTCCTTTTCCCGTGCACGTTTTACCTGAGACTCGGGATTATCTTCCGGTCAAAATCGTCCGGCCCGACCCGGATCCATCACTCGCGTGGCGAATTCTCGGAAATGCCCTTTGATTGGGTTTCGGAGTAGGGGAAAAGTAAAAGCACGAGGTCGTAATCGTTTCGTGGAAGGGACGCGACGAGGCGGGGTCCGGCTGGGCGGGCCGCGTCGGTCACCACGCCTGGGACGAGACGGTAATTCGACGCTTTCGGCCAGGGCATAACGGACAACGCACATGTCCAGCAGAAGCAGGATTACCGGGTCAAAAAAAGCCGCCCGCCCGAGCCGATTCCATGCTGGCACGCGACACGTTGACGGCGTGACGTGGAGGTTATTGATTGGGTGGGAGGGGGAAATAAGTCGCGTGGGTTAGGTTGAGGCGCGCACGGGGTTCGAATTTGAAATTTTCGGGCTCGGAAATTGACGTCGGCTAACCAAACGGGTCAAGCCGATTTAGTGGAGGAGGACAGACTTGGGTGCATTATTACGGTGATGATATCTATTGGCACTGGTGAGATGAAAGGTGGCTGGTGGGGGACAAACTGCACTGCTGCAGTGTAAGCTAAATGGCATGCTTTGTTTTCGACGAAAATAAAATAAAATAAAATAAAATGGACGGAAATAATTTTATTTTTTTTATAAATTTATTTTGGAAGAATGGGCAACCAGAGTAGAGTTTGCCCGGCCTCTAGAATAATACCAGAAAAAAATAGAAATTAATTAGCTGTTAATTGAGTCGATTTTTCCAACGCGTTGGAAACTGCTCTCTAATATATTTTTACACGCATCTAATACAACGATGCTAATTTAAATTCTATAAAATAAAAATCTCATCATGAATCACTACTTATCCGGCAAAATTAATTGTGATTTTTTTTATAATTATCCCAGTCAAGCATGATTACGGGAGACGGAAGAATTGCTTCAAATAAATAATAAGCAAACTTTCCATAGCCAACGGGAATTACACGTGTTATTCGTAGTTTCAATTTATTAAGATCCAACTTTGTAAAGTTTTATTTTATGTCTATATTTATACCAATATCCATATTATATATTCATTAATATTTGACAAAAAATAAGTATGAAAATCATGATTACGTACAACACACATGATATTTTTCTTAAAAATAACAAATTAACTGAAAGAAATTATTCTATACTTGATTTTCTTTAAATTGTTACACAAATTATGAATTTCCTCTTATTCTCGGACTCTTTTAGTTATTTTTATTCTAAATATCCAAACTTTTTTCTAAGTAGAAGACAAAAAAAAAAAAAAATTCAAATACTCTAAATCAAACAAAAATTCAAAAAAAAAAAAAAAAAAAAAAAAAACTACATTTATGAAGACCAGCGTGCGTGGAAGTGGAGAAGAACGTCACGCGAAACAGGGTCTGTTGCCCTAATGGACGTGATGGTAATGGGTCGTCGAGCATTCGGACTAAGACAGTTGGGTTGAGCTGACCCAGTTCGGGAATGACGGGCCGGTTGGCGCCCAAAAACCCGGAGAGCTGGACAAACAGCTGAAAAACAAGAGCAAAACGGACCTCTTTAGCATGGCGGAGTTAGAAACGAGAATAAAACTAGATTGCGTGAATGCTCCCGCGCATGCGATTGATGTGGGGAAAAAATGGCGGAGTCTTGAGTTTCAGGTGAACCAACCTCATATGTAGCGCCACCGGGTAGCCAACTAAATTAACCGCCTATGGCCATTGAAATTTAATTCGATCGCCACCGCATCGACCGCTTGACGAAGCTCTATGGCTTGTCAATCCAACATTCCACGTTATTACAATCAAATTATAGATAGTTGAATTCGACGTACAATCGCTACGGTGATTCGCGTGGGGTTGGATGGGATCATGGGAGGACTTCGCGTTGAAAGTTTACAAGTAATTTGAGCGAGTCGTAATGAAGAGAATTCGGACTCGGGGTTACATCGGATTCAGTGAGCTTTCTGACCTAAAAGCGAGTTGGCTTTGTAGCACCTTTTTCTCTTTTCGGTCCTCGCATTTGTGTCCGTTGGTGCTCGTCCGTTTGTTAAAAGTTTCAGGATGCATGTATGATGTATTATTGATTTGCTTTTTGTTTCTGTTGATGGAGCCCTGGTCCGTAAGTGGATTTGATGGAACCTCGCTGTTAAGTATAGCCATACCTCTCCGAGCACATAGGGTCTTATGCTAATTTGGTGCAGAGATAATTGATTGGACCTTTTCTTTACTTTGAGATAAATGGATGTTTTATTTTAGATAGTTTGGTTTGTATTCAATTTTCTTATTTTGATTTTTTAATGTATCATTAATGTCCCTCAAGCCTGAATATGAAAGTTTTAAAGTTCGGGACTTGACGTTAGTCTTGTGGGACATTGATTTTTCAAAAGATGAAAACTATCATATTTTAATGTTGATGCTCATTCTTTTTATCATGTCTTTACCAATTTTTGAGACGCTGCCTTCATTATTCGTGCCAACGGTTGTTTCTTCAGTGCCAAAGAAAGCGATCCCAACATGTGTTCATCAAGATCTGGAGATCCAACATGAATCAATGGGATGCTTTGCGTGCGGCCGAGATTCGGCCGCATGTTGATCATCGTACATCTTTGTGAGACCTATAAAAGTAGAATTGAGAGCGACAATTTTACTTTTCACTTTGTTATTTTCGAGTTTGAAACCTAATCTTTTTTTTTCTTCAACCTTCTCCTTCTTTCTCAATGGCGAGCTAGGACAATGCCACTATTGCTTCATCTGTTGTGACTGACTTGAGACTTTCTCCATCGAGAAATGTTACTACTGCGACATTGGACACCTCCTTTGGTCAAGTCGTCTTTTCCTCTCCCCGATCCCAAGGCTCCAGACTCTCTACCCCTCTTTCTTATTTGCTCATTCTCAAATCTTACATTAGTAATTTATCAAAGTAATTTTTAGGAGATGGGATGCATGATTTGGAACTAGGGTTCAGTAGGGCCAAAGCCTAGGTTCAGGTTTTGAGATAAGCACCGACCAAGGTGTTTAGAGTAACTCCCTTAGATTAGGAGCTCGGATGTTACAGGCTCGGATTTCATTCCTAATCATAGGTTATTAGTCTCTCCGAGCTATTGTACTTTGGTAGAAATATTTCTTCTTGAGCCTTTTGTGACTCAATCATTGTGTGCTTCAATAGGTGGTGAGAGGTCCCCATAAGACTCTTAGGAAAAAGAGAATAGAGAATTTGGTCCAGATCTTCGGATTTTCTGACAATGTCGAGGTCAATGTATGGAGCTCGAAACAGGACAGTTCTATCCTTACACAGTAGTTTGGACATGTATTCTTCATATTTTGGGAAATATTTGAAGGGGGCTTAGATACCCAATAGATGAGTTTACCTTGGTTGTATTGACCAAGTTTGGCCTTGCGTCAGATCAATTGGTTCCCAACACAATGAGGTTGGTTATTGCGTTTCGAGCTTTGGCAACTACTAAGGGCGTTAAACCCACTTCGGACATGTTTTGGGACACCTTACGAGTTGGGCCAGCTTAGGGCTGACGATAGGTGGTATTTTTCTCCATGGAAGAGACGACATTTATTCGGGTCAAACTCATCTTCAATTCACTTTTGGAAAGATCACCTAGTAAGGATGTTCTCTAAAGTGGATTCAGGATTTTGAAGTAAGTGGGGTGGGGGGCGCGGGGTTACCATCTAAGCATAAGAAGCCTCCTGAGGTGTCTCCCAAGGTCCAACAACTTCTCTGTGCTTGGTCTGCAGAGGCTTGAAAAATAAGATCTATCCCTAGATGGTCTAGTGAAATGAAGCTTGTTGGGCTCGACTTGACCCGGGTAGGGCCCAAGCTATGTTATTTACACACTACTAACTCATGCTTTTAAATAACTGTTTCCTCGAATCTTCTTGTAGGTCTAAGACAAATTTCTTTTATGAACTTGGCCCTTCAACAACGATCCGCTGCTCCTTGAACTGCACCGCCTCCTCCCCTTGGAAGGTCAAGAAGGTTGATGGAGAGGTTGAAGAGCCTTCTAAACCGCTTGCCTCGGAGAGGAAGGAGAAGAAGAAGAAGAAGAAGACACAAACCCGTACTTCAATGAATGATGGAGCTTCTGCAGATCCTTCTAGGTAAGTAGTGATAGAGAGGAGAGAAAAGAGACCGAGGGTATTAGGGGGTGACAGCAGTGGCTTGATGACATTAGGATGATAGAAGAAGAAGAAGAAGAAAGAGAAGGAGTCAAGGAAGAAGAGTTTGAGCCATCCTATCCATGGGAGTGAGCCCATAGAGGCACCTTCTGAGGTCTTCGTTGAAACCGAGCCTACAACTCGGGTCAAGGCTCAGTACAAGATTATGGATACTTGACTTGTCGGGATACTGTGATACATAGCTTGGCGAGGATGAACTTCGACCCTAAGGCATTGAGAATCAAGTGCATGACACAAAGCGCATCAAGAGGATCCCGTGAGAGCTCGGTGGGATAGCAAACCTGACCTTTGGTGGCGAGGACCAGCCTTCCTTTGAAGACCCCTCTAGCGCTAGTTCTGAGTTCTCCCTTAGTTCATCAAAAGAAGGTGGTCTAGCACAGGCTTTTGACCCTCTTCTGTAACTCAGATTAGCCTCTTTTTGTAGCTCACACTTGGGCATTTTGTAGTGGATTTCTCTTTTAAATGAAAGTTTTTCTTCTTTTACCTCGGGTGCCAACTAGATTGGCTGCTAATGTGAAATTTTAACATGACACTTTTCTCTATACCATGAGTTTAACTCCTTACTCTCCACATTCATAAATCTCACACTTCTATTATACTACAAAGTTATCCAAGCCTTGGCTCAGCACATATCGAGGTTGTGGGCTTTATTCTTTGAATTAATACATGTCATAACTTTTGCAAAAATCATAAAGGCTTAGCTCAGCACAACACTTTGATGAACAAGTTGTGTTAAGGCTTATCTCAGCATAACATCTTGATGAGCAAGTTGTGTTTATTTTGCTGAGCTTATAGCCACAGTCTTTATATATATCAGTGCAAAAGGTGCCAGGACTAGATTCGATGAGTAACCCAAGCGAGTTAGAGGGAATGGAGGTCTGGCCGTGTTCAAGCCCAAGGCCTTGCGCCTCGTAAGACCCAGGGTTCTCATGTCCGTTGACTCTGAGGTTTTGATTGCTTTAGACACACTGAGGATTTGTTACTCTTCAAAACCAAGATTGTTGTACCTCGACAATTCGATTACTTTATGCTTCGGTGATCAAGGGCTTTGTGCCTCGTTGGACTAAGGGCTTTGTGCCTCGGTGGACTAAGAGTTTCATGCCTTGGCGGACTGAGGGCTTTATGTCTCAGTGGACTGAGGGCTTCATACCTTGTTGATCGAGGGCTTTGTGTATCGGCAGACTAAGGACTTTGTGCCTCGTTGATCAAGAGCTTCATGCCTTGGCAAACCGAGGGCTTCATGTCTCATTGATTGAGGGCTTTGTGTCTCGCAAACTGAGGGTTTTGTGGCTCAGTGGACCAAGGGCTTTGTGAGTCAACACTTAGGGACCATTAAAAATTTTGTTAGAAAATAAATGGAGTACTTTATTTTAAAGATAAAATTCAGAGACAGAATTTTCTAAGGTTGTCTATATGTCATGTTCTTGGAAGAGCTTCACCATTAGTGTACTTAAGTTTGTATGCCTCTAGTCCAACAATGCAAGAAACTTTGAAAGGACCCACCCATATTGGTGATAGTTTTCCCACCTCAATCGGTGAGCTCGGCTCGGTGTAGTACCCAATCACCCGGCTGCAAATCTCGATTACGAACTCGAGTGTTGTAATATTGAGCCACTCACCATTGATATTCTACAATCCTCATGCGAGTCTTCTCCTGAGATTCCAAGATAAGGTCCTTATCGGCCCTGAGGTTCTTTTCATTTTGCCTTAGGGTCATAGGCTTTGAGTTGAGGTGAATTGAGGCCGACCACTAAGGGATGACAAATTTGACTCTATAAACAAGTAGGAATGGAGACTCACTGGTCGTGGTACAAGGAGTGGTTCGGTATGACCATAGGATATACGGCAACTTTTCAACCCAAGTGCCCTTGGCTATTTCCAGGTACTTCTTGATGCTTGCAGGTAGGGTTCGGTTGGTTACCTTAGCGAGGCTATTAGGTTGGGGGTGTGTGACCGAAGTGAATTTTGGCTCGATATGAAGGCCGTTGCAGTAATTCCTAAATCTTGAGTTTTCAAACTACCTTCCATTATCCATGATGAGGTCGTGGGGCAACTAAAAAAACTCCTATATCTTCTTATTAGTAATGATGGCAAGAGGTTTAACTTCTACTTATTTAGTAAAAAAGTCGATAGTGATTATCAAAAATTTTCTTTGCCCCGAGTCTAGAGAAAATGGGCTTAGTATATTCATTCCCCATTAATCAAAAGGCCAAACCACTTGAGTTGCTAGATCCGAACTGCAAGACTATGGTAGGCTGAGGTATGCCTTTGACATTGCTCATATTTAGAAATAAACTCAGTTGCTTCATATATCATGTTAAGCCAGTAGTAGCCTTATTTTAGAAGTTTATGAGCTAAGGCTTGTCCATCATCGTGGCTTCCATAGATCCTTTTGTGTACCTCACGAAGGGCATATTTCTCCTCACTTGGCTTTAGACACCTAAGCAGAGGCCTCGAAAGATACCTTATGTATAGAACCTCATCTATTAGGATGAAACTTTGGGGTAGGGCTTTTTATCCTTCTAGCTTCTTTTAAGTCTTCAGGAAGTTGGCCGGTTTTGAAGTATGAGGTAAAAGGATCTGTCCAGGAGGGTTCTTCCTCGATTTGGTGTACTTCGCCCAATTGAGAGTAGCTCAGGAATTGCAATGAAGACTTGCCTCAGGATTGGGCTTGAGGTTGCCAAAGCCAACCATGTCAATGCATCAGTCTCGGTGTTATTGTTTCATAATATTCGGCAAACTTCTACCCAGTTGAGCATTACGATAAGTTTCTATGCCTTGATCAAATACCAGTTCATAATAATATCCTTTGTCTTGTATTCTTCATTGACTTGTGAGAAGACCAATTGGGAGTCGCTGAATGTCTTTAATCTCTTTGCTGTTGTTGCTATTGCCATACATAGTCCAAGCAAGAGAGCATCGTATTCTGCCACATTGTTGAGGCCTCAAATTCTAAGCGAGCAAAGTATTCAGCAACCCTCCCATCATGGCTTAGGAGAATAGCGCCAATCCCACAATCTTATTCATAGAAAGAGCCATCAACCCGAACTTCCCAAAGCTTAGACATAGTCTTAGCCGGATACGAAGTCATCTCCACCAAAAAATCTGCTAGGGCTTGAGCTTTCATAGCCTTCCGAAATTCAAAACTCACCTCAAACTAACTTAGCTTAATAGACCACTTGAGTAACTGCCCCGAAGTCTTCGGCCTTTGTAGGGTTTGTCAAAGTGGAAGGTTGGTGAGTACTGCCATTGGATGCACTTGAAAGTATGGACAAAGTCTCTGAATTATTAGGACCAGTGGAGGGTATGGAACCTCAACTCCTGTGAGTACATGGCTCACACAATATATGAGGTGTTGTCTTCCTTCTCGATCACTTATCAAAACTGAGTTAATGGCTTGATCTGAGGCTACTACGTAGAGGAACAATATTTTATCGTGTTCTGGTCTTACCAAAAGCGAAGATCCGGCTAAGTACCTCTTGAGATTTTTCAAAGCTCGATTGCATTTCTTGGTCCATTCAAATCTATAGTTCCTCTTCAGCATTCTGAAGAAAGGTGATCAGTTCTTACCTGCTTGAGATAAAAAATAGTGAAGTGTTGCTATCCAACCAGTGAGCCTTTGCACTTCTTTGGTGGAGTCGGGTGATTTCATCTCAAGAATAACTTTGATTTTTTTTTCTGAATTTGCTTCTATTCCTTGCTTTGAGATGAGGTACCCGAGAAACTTTCTCAAGCCGACTCTGAAAGCACATTTCTTAGGGTTCAGTCTCATCTTGAACTTCCAAATGGTATCGAAAGTCTCTTCAAGGTCTTTAAGATGTTTTTGGCTTTAAGGCTTTTCATGAGCATGTCATCAATATATGCTTTCATATTTCTACCAAGTTAATACTTAAAGCCTTTGCTCACCATCCTCTGGTATGTTGCGTCGGTATTTTTTAGTCCAAAGGGCATCGCCATATAGTAGAAGGTTCCTTGGTTGGTGATGAAGGCCGTTTTCTCCTTGTCTTCAAGTTGCATTCCAATTTTGTGATAACCTGAAAATGTATCTAAAAAACATTAAAAAGTTGGTGCCTTGAGGTAGAGTCAAAAAGTTAAACGATTTTAGGTGGGGGTAGCTATCATTTGGGCATGCTTTATTGAGGTCGATGCAATCTATGCACATTCTTTATTTGTTATTTGGTTTCTTCACCATTACTATATTGGTAAGTCACTTGGGGTAGTGAACTTCACAAATGAATCCTGCGTTAAGAAGCTTATTTACCTATTCGACAATAGTCTTTTGGCACTCACAGGAGAAGTGTCTTTTCTTTTACTTGATTGGTTTGTAGTTTTTCACCACCGCAAGCTTTGTTGAGCAACCGAGGGATCTATGTCTAGCAAATCCTTCAGAGACAATGCAAAAATATCGTGGTTTTTCTGTAGGAACTCCATGAGTTTGGTGTGAAGAGCTTCAATAAGGTTCGCTCTAAGCTTCATGGTCCCTCCCAAGCTCTCATTGATAACCCAGTTGACAAGTTGCTCGATAGGTTCAGCGTGGCCCTTCTTCGAATCTTCAACAAATTCTTTGATTTTTGTGACTATTGTGTTTTTTCCCTTTTCATTGAGGGTATTTTGTCAATAAACTAACTCACACTTTCTTGCAAGATTTTGGCCTCCCCAAGCCTCACCGATGCCATACTTAGTGGGAAATCTTATAACTAAATGACAAGTCAAAATTATCACTTTCAGTTGATTCAATGTTGGTTGCCCCAATATAATATTGTAAGCTGAATGAATCCAAACCACCACAAATTTTATTTTGATTATGGAGCTTTTTAAACTTTCATCGACGATTATAAGCAACTTGATCATGCTGAGTGGAGTGACTAAATTTTTTGTGAATCTGGTCAACATCCCCATATAGGGCTCCGACCTTGATTCTGTCTTTATCTGATTATAAGTCTGAGTGAACAGGATATTAGTCGAGCTCCTCGTGCCCACCACCATAACCTGCTGTGTGAAATAGACATCCAAAATTACCGAGATAACTAGAGCATTATTATGAGGAGCAGAAATACCTTGGATGTCTCTTACCGAGAATACTATGTTCACCTACTTAGGGTTGCTATTTTGCTGCTTAACCTCTATATAATCCTCTTGCCCTCCAGTGATGGCTCGATATTTAGAAGTTGAAGCTGAGACTTCATTTGGTGTCATTGGGTTGATGAGGATTATATTAAGATGACCTTCAATTAGTGGGTTCTGCAACTCGGGTGCAAGACTCCTCTAAGGGGAACCTCGTGGTTGATTTTCTTGAATGGGTGCTTCATTAGCTCTTTGCCCTCAGCAAATGAAGTGCCCCATGTATCCTTCTTTGATGAGCCTCTCAATCTTGTTCTTGAGTTTGCACTTCTCGGTGTCATGACTATAATATTTATGAAATCGGCAATACCTTGACTTGTCTATGTATTGTATATTTGAGGAGATTGGTTGAGACTACTTTAAGAGGTCACGATATTCTATCTGTGCCAATACCTCTGTCCTTGAATTGTTTAGTAGTATGTAGATTCGAAATTCTTGTTAGTGCTCTTGACGCTTGGTCCTCTGCTTTTTTGGTGCATGTAATTTATTTTTCTGAGCTTCTTTCTTTTGCTTACCATGACCCTCAAACTCTTTTTGGTTGACATGACTTCTTCAGCACTAATGTGCTCTTGGACTACTTAAATGAATTCAGCCAAGGTCTTGGGGGGTTTGAGAGCCATTTTATAGGCTACCTAAGGCTTCCTTATCCCATTTATTGCTTCTGTAAGGATAATGGAACTATCAAGTTTAGATACTTTCAGTCGAGTCTTGTTAAATCGAGCTAAATATTTTCTCAGGCTTTTCCCCTTTTACTGCCTCAAAGTTAAGAGTGTAGAGGGGTCCTTTTCACCAATGCACTAAAAAGATGAACTGCTCTTTGAATCTGCAACTAGATCATCAAAAC
This sequence comes from Trichopus zeylanicus subsp. travancoricus, assembly GCA_005019695.1. NCBI lineage: Eukaryota > Viridiplantae > Streptophyta > Magnoliopsida > Dioscoreales > Dioscoreaceae > Trichopus > Trichopus zeylanicus. The sequence goes on from RXID01022096.1 coordinate 196,188, forward strand.
ATGTGATTGAGTGCCTCAGTAGCTGGAAGTACCATGCCCTAGTTGGTCCTTGAAGTGTTGTGGGGAATGTCTTGCACATGGTTGAATACCATGCTCTTTGAATGATCATGGCATTTTTGAAGGTGCTTACATGACCAACAGGGTATTTGGAACCATCATACACCTCATACAATGGAGGATGAAACTTTGAATATACTGGAGAATAAGTAATCTCATGAATGAGGGACATATTGTACTTCGTTAAATTAGGATGAACAAGAGTGCTTGACACTTTTCTTATCACTTGCAAGACATCTTCCCATTGAGTGACTTTGTTCGAGGTTCGACTTGCATAAGTATGGTATGCTTCTTCAACCGGGTCATTAGTGGGGTCATACCCTTCTCGTGCTCTTGAAGCCTAGTGTTGAAATGAGATTCCCACAGCAATAGGGTCTTGATAGCCTTTTTGATGGCATCCGCTATGATGCAACTGGCTAGCGACTTGTGAATGCAACTCATCACGCAAACTTGGAGGCTTATCTTGGATTGGATCTTGAGATTGAGGGTGGAGGTTTTGGATCATCTAAGTCTGAGATTCGAGCATCCGCATTATTTGCTTAATGGCAACCGCCAATGCTTGAAACTTTTGTTGACTCACTGAGTTGAGAGGAGCTTTAGGTATATCAAGAATTGGTTATAGAGGAGCTCCCTGAGGTTCTTGCAGTGAGAAAGGAGGGATGGCTAAGTCGACTCAGTGAGTGGGTCGAGCTAGACTACTGGAAGAGTTTTGCGATTCTGTCAGAGTGGGAGTGGTCTGTTCTCCAGACTAATTCCTAGATGTTGACACCTTCGTTACCAGGGGCATGATCGAACTCTTCCAAAACTTGAACAAAAGAAGATGACAGAATGAATCTCAATGAAAGTATCACTGTTGATGAAGTCCTGATCGGAAGTATGTGGATTCGATGGAACCTCAGTGTAAATATAGCCATTCCTCCCCAAGTACGCTGAGACTTATACCAATTCAGTGTAGAGAATTGATTGGGCTTTTTCTTTGCATTGAGATAAATGGGCGCTTTAGTTCGGATAGCTTGGTTTGTATTCAATTTTTTTGATTCGGTTTCCTAATGTATCATTAGTTTCAAATTTGAAAAAGGTTGAAATCAAAACATTTTGATTTTAATAAATAATTAGTGTCGGTAGTAATTGATGGACAATTGGGATCAAAACATAATCCCAGTTCAATTTGACATAAATCAAATTGAAGATATTTTTCTTTAGTAGGAGATTATGAGTTCGAATCGAGAAAAACTCTTTTTGTGTAGGCTGCGGTTTCACCCTTAAATTGTCAACTAGTTTAAGTCTGTATGTTCTCTACTGTGAAGTGTGAACAATCAACATTGGAGTAGGTTCAAAATTAAAAAGAAAAACAAAGTTTTGGTGTAATGGAATTCAGTTTACGGCCCTAGCATGTCGATCAAGCCCAAAATGGTTATGATACAAATTTGGTCCTGCAAACATATTTGGGCCGGAATCCGGCTCAGAAGGAAGCAGAAACCAGGATGATCTCGAAAACAGATATCCGAGCTCGACAAACAAGCGAAATGTGTGATTACTCAGCTAGAACAACACTTCTCCCATTGACGAATTCTAAGACAAATAGCATATTTTTCAAGCCAAAATTTAAGACTTTTCACAACCTTGATAGCTACTAGAGACACGCTACGCAAGAATATTCGAGTCTAAAGATTGTCTGTGAGATTTAGAGTAAAAAAAAGAAATAATCAAATTTTGTAAAGGAGTCCACAAAAATGGATAGAGACTGAGGAAATCTAACTCATGGTGCATTGTAACCTAACTTTGTGTGGTTACTTTTGATATATAATTAGCTATTTTGTTGCACACCACACTTGTACTCTTCTTTCCTTCCATTGATGAGTGAGTTTACCCACCTTTTTTACTTAGAAAGTAATCAGGACTCATGTCAATGGACTTATCACGAAATGATTAACAACATTATTTGCACAAGTATATTGCAATGCTGGATTTCAGAAGAATGAAGGAGAATTAAAAGTGTTAACGGAGTCTCATTCAATATTAGTTTCGGTCCATGTAATTTTTTTATAATTCAATCTATTAGATTATCCTCTCATTATCCTATACAAAAATAGTATTGTGAAGATGATTATTGAGAGTTCTCTGACGATGGTCACTTCGACACTCAAATTAGAACCTTAATTAAAAATCATAGTAGAGGAAATAGCTAGGCATTAGTCCTTACCTCCTTTGAAGATTGCTTTATTTATGGGATATGAAGTGTTTCTGAATCTCATGATCTTTAACGTCGCAATCTTAGTCTATTTTCCCATAGTTGACAATTTTGAATCCTAGATCTCTCAAAATTTATTCTCCGATTTGGCTACAAGGTTGATTTCCTATATTTATGTCTCACAGCTTAAGCATTGAGATATCTGAATTTGGAGAGGCCACGATTTTATTACAATTCCAAGAGCTCTGAGGTTCGGGTACCTTGGCACCGGGTCAGACTGAGCCTCTGGTAGCTTGGTGTTATAGAGAAATATACTTCAAATTCACCGGTCCACTACTTGGTTTTGGACTCGGATTATAGCGTTCTCATGACTAGTTAATTATCTTCGGTGTATCACCAGTATCTTGCAAGCCTGAACACAGAGAGGATCATTCTCGAGATTTGGGGTTATTCTCTAAATGTGCCAATTGTCATTGTAGACGCCCTCGAAAGGTCAGCAACTATTTTTATTTAATGCACTGAGCCATCTTTTCATTATGAATGTGTGAGTTTTCAAAGCATTATACCTGCTATCAATGTTGGCGGCCATCTATTTGGAGGAAGGGAATGGATTCATGACATGTGTTTCTTGAGATTCGTAGCTCGGTTTGAACTGTCGTAGCTTTTGCATGCATAGAGTTGATCCTGCTAAGTGTCACCCATCGAGCGGTTTATTAGGGGCTATAAAAACCAACTTGAGGGTAGTGATTTTACTTTTCATCTTTTTCTCTCTCGAATATGATCTTTAAGCTCATCTTCTTCCTTTCATTTTGATGATTTCAATGGTGATGGACAAGGAAATCTCTTGTAGCAACACTATTTCTCTGTCGGCCTTGCTGTGATGATTGCTACTAGTGTTGTTCTTGCCATTTCGGCGGTGACTAAGGCTAGAACTGTTCAAACAGTGACTTTGCCTGCAACTACCCCTACTCCCTTGGCCTCTAGTGCTATGCCTTCTTATAACACAGGAATGAATATCCCCCCTTTGGTTTTTACATTTAGCGAGTTTTAACTTTTACTTCGTATAAAGAACTGAATGTTAGGGCTCGAATATCTCCCTTGTTCAAATAATTATACTACCTCGGCTTAGGTTGCATCCTTGGGTTCGACATTTAGCTATGTTTTTGCTTCATACACATAATCTTTTAGCTTGTTGTTGAAGCTCAGGTAGCAACATTTTAATTTATAGTTGACCTCGGTCATCATAGAATTTATGAGTCTCTATTACTTTGGTCGTCTTCAGGGGGCTTGAGTTTGTGACCCGGCTTTTATGACTTGAATAGGTAATATCAACCCTTCTTTCATTCGTGTTTGGCTTTCTGAGCAAACACGAATGAGAAAAGGAGATAGGGCATTTAGTGAAGCTCTTTGAATTTCTAGACGGGGTTGAAGTACATGCATGAGGTTTGAGGATGCCAACTCCCTTCTCAAAGAGCAGTTTGATATTTGTTCAATACCTTTTGGAAAATATTTGAAGTTGGGCTTAGATACTCTGTGGACAGTTTCACCAGGTGGTGTTGGGCGACTTAGATCTGGCCCTCGACCAATTAGTTCCTTACGCTATGAGATTAATATAGCATTCTGAGTCTTAGTGACCACCAAGGGTGCTTCCCCCACTGTGGAGATGTTTTGTGATGTGTTTCGAGGCAGCCACAACTCATGTGCTAATGGAAGATGGTATCTGTCCCCGAGGAGGGGTCGACATCTCTTCGAAGCCAACCTGTCTTCAATTCATTTATGGAAAGACCACCGGATGAGGATATTTACTAAGGAGGACCGTTGGCTTAGAGGCGAATGGCAAGACCCTTTCGATCATAGGAAGCCTCGAGACACATCCCCAGAGGTCAGGCAGCTCTTGATATCTTGGTATTTTGTGGCACAGAAACTAAAGTCTACTCCGAGGTGGTCGAGTGAAGCAATGCTCATCTCACTTGGTCTCTCCGTAGCTCGGGAGACAAGTATGATTTGTCAAACTTTAGAGTGATGAATTTATTCTTATTCTTGTCTGACCTTTTCTTTGCTTCATGCATAGGGGTTGATAGGATTTCTTTTATGAACATGTCACTTTAGAGGCATGCCAGCACACCCTGAGTTGCTCAAGCTCCTTTGCCTTGGAAGTCAAAGAAAGCTAATGGAGATGCGAAAGGGTCTTCCGACCAAGCGGCTTCAGCTAGGAAGGAGACGAAGAAAAAAATCACATACTTTGATAGAAGAGGAAGTTCCTACGGAGCTCTCTGAACTAGCCAAGTTGGAGAAGAAGAAGAGAAAGAGATCTCAAACCTTAGAGGGCAAACGTAGTGGCTCTGTGGCCCCAGGTAGTGAATCAAAAAAGAAAAATAAGGAGAAGAAAGGGACCCTGAGTTCCACTCTAGTTGTTGAGGTTGAGCCCACCGAGGAGCCCAATGAGATGGCTCTCGGGGTTGAGATACCACATGAGGTGGTAGATATCACCTTGTCACCTCTTTAGCAACCAAGGGCCTAAGCAAATACTTCAAGCCCTCAATGGGCAAGGCAGCTGGGTAAAGAGCCTATCGAAGAAGGTCTGGACCCGAAGAAGACCTTCTACTCTAATTCTCGGATAGCATAGATGCCTCCTATCGGGTTATTCCTCGGTGGGGATAATACTATTTGTGATGTGAGTACTCTTTTCACCTCATTGCTTCTAGATTTAAATTGCTATTGTCTAATTGTTGCTTCAGCTTGCAGATGGTGAAATATTTTTATTATGCAGAGAAGTACTACCTCGAGGTCAAGAAGGAAGCTGTCATGAATAAGAAGAAGTTCATTGCTGCTAAGGGTGAGGCAGAGGCTTTGTAGCTAGAGGTAGGGGTGCTTCGATTAGAGTTTACCTCAGAACGAGAGCCAAAGAGAAAACCACAAAGGAGTGGAACTCGACTCAAGCAAAACTTGAAGAAGTCGAAGATCATAAGAAGAAGAAGGCTGAGGAGGGATGAGATTCGGCTTGCTAGGAGGGCGAGCGGCTTCAAAAATCCCAAGCTGCTGATCTTCTCAAGGTGCAAGAGGATGCCATCACAAGCTTCTAGAGTAGCTTAGAGTACAAGCTTACCTTACAAGATGCTCCGTCTCTTGCGGTCCAAAGCTTCAAGGAATCCGAGGAGTATCTAAGGGAGGTCGGCGAGCTCAATGTCGAGGCTTTTGAGGATGGGTACCTGATTTGCTGAAATACTATGATCCAAAACTTAGGAAGGGTAGACTTCAATCTTCGAGCCTTGTCAATTGAGTTGTACGACATCATGCACGTTTAGAGGGTTAGGTTGGAGGTCTAGCAAGCGATAGACCACCGATTTGGCAGTGAAGCCGGGCCACCCTACGGAGATTCTTTTAGCGCCAGTTTCGACTACTCCTTGAGTTCCTCTGAGGATGATGGTGGTTCAGCCAATGCTCCTACCTCTCCTAAGGAAAAATAGACCAATGGGAACTTTGCCTTGTAGCTCGAACTCGAGGATTTTTTGATGTAACAACCTTAAGTTTTTCTGTGTAATAGAATTTTCATTTTCAGTTTACTACTTGGTTCGTTGCCTTCATGATGTCATAGTGAATTACTTCAATAATTGCTTCCACTTATAAGTTGGTCCAACTTTTTTGAGAGTAACTCGTGCTTTTATTACTTTTGCGAAAACAGCTAAGTCTTAGTTCGGTTTGTTTAAAGTGATTTTTGTCACAATCAAATTTAATTAAAATATGATCAAAATTAAAACTTGTATACCACTAAATTATAACTCAAGTGTAAGTCTCAATTAAATCTAAAATATGATCAAATTTGATTAAAAATTGAGCTCAATTGGTATTTAAATTATTAAAAAATTTGGACTCAAAGTAAAGTGAGCTGTATGGGTCGCATATTTGAACTAAAATTAGATCTAAAAATTCATTTAAAATCTATATTAAGATGAAAAAAATATAAGTATTTTATAAAAAAATCCCTGAATCAAAAAAAATTTTATAATAAGGTCCTTGATCAGATTTTGTTATAAATAGGTCCTGAGGATAAAAATTTTACGAAAAAATCCGATAAAATTTTAAAATTATAAATTAATCTCTATAAAATTTAGAATTTATGAATAAATCTCTCAAAAATTTTATATGCATAAATAGATCCCTAAATTTTAATTTTTTTACAAATAAATCCCTCTAAAATGACTTATTTGTAAATAAATATCTAAAATTTTAACTTTTTATAAATAAGTTTTACAAAAATTTTTATTCATAAAATAAGTTTGGATTTTGTTTAAAAAAACCTTGAAAATTTTAAAATTTTATAAATAAGTTCTTTTGCGAAAAGGACTCCAGCAAATCATAAAATTATAATTTAATCCAAAATTTTCGAAAAAAATAACAAATAATCCCTAAAATTTTGTAATTTTATAAAAAAATATACAATTTCAATTATAATTTGAAATTTAAATAAAATTTTCATCTACAATTCAAATATTTAAACTGAGCATCTTATCCTCGTCCAAATCAAAAAATTCATATCCATAACAAGTCTCATCCATGACCAAATAAACAGATCATTAATTAAAATTTTAAAGACAGAATTCAATCTTTTTAGAGTTATGATTATGTTATTTTCTCAATTCCAATATAAGCCTGTAACCTTGAAAAAAAAAAGGAAGAACTTAAGAACTAAGAACAGGCATGTGAAACACGAGAAGAACAATCAGAAATTGTATTCAAAAAATTAGAGATTGGACGAGTTCTTTCACTTAGCTGTCTCATCTTTTATGTGATCTTTCCACCTCTTTCCCTCCTCCTCCTTTGTTCTGCCACAGGAATAGTCTTCATCGCGCCGCTTCCCCCAACCGGGAACTGCTCTAATGTCACGACCAATTCCTCGCCAGGACCCTAGCCCGTACCTGTGCCACCCGTTGTCGGAACCTGAGCTCGCTGGAACCCTAGCCTCATTGCCCATCTTAACGAGCTCCGCCTGAGCGCTGCCCTTCGCCGGCCACTGGATCTGCCCGTTCTGTGCTCTTTCATGTCAACGACCCGATCTGAACCTCCCCCGTCTATGCCTGGCAACACGCACCTTTGCGCGAGCTTCGTCCTGAGCTGCCCGCGAGTCCCCATCTCCAGCCCTGCTTTGCCGCCACCCTTTGTTGAAGCTTCTCACCGCCCGCCATCGTTCCGGACCTCCTCACCTGCAAGTCATCGAGCTTCCACTCTGAGCCGCCCGCGAGCCGTCATCTCCAGCCCTGCTTCGTCGCCATCTCATGCTGAAGCTTCTCACCTCTCGCTGCCATTCCAGACCTCCTCAGCCGCAAGTCGCCGAGCTTTCACTCTGAGCCGCTTGCGAGCCGCTGCCTCCAGCCTCTCCGTGTCGCCATCTCATGTCGGATCTCCCCATCATCGTTCGGGCTGGATCCAGCCAGATCCGATCAGAAGACAAGGGGTAGGAGTGCTTCTCCGCACCGCCATCGGGAAGGCCGACCGGAACTAACTGTTTCTGGTCGGATCCCGTCGGGAAGAAGGCCAGGCCACTAGGGCCTCGTGTTATTTCGGGAGGAAGTGACGAAAGGAAGAGAATAAAAGAAATTAAAAAAAAAATAAAAAAAAGAGCTTGTTGGCAAAAAAAAAACAAGAAGAAGAAAAATTCGGGTATTTAAAAGAAAAATTTTAAAAGGCAGATATCATCGTGAAGAAATCGAGGAAAACAGAAGAACGTGAAGCAAAGAACATAAGAGTTTCAAAACTTATCTTCTTTTACCTCTTTCCTGTGTCTTTCTTTTTTTTTGTCCTTCTTCCCCTCCAAGAAAGTTTTCAGTACTATGCAGCCAGGCCGTGAGAGCCCAGTTGCCCATTCTCTCTTTGTTAATGTTGCTGCCGCTCCGCTGCCCAGCCCCCTTCCTCCCCGCCCGTCGCCCCCTCCCCCGCAAACCCCACCCCCCCCCACCCCCACCCCCACCCTACCCTCCCCCCCGCCTCGGACTTGTTCCTCCGCCCTAGCCCATTAGCCCTCCCCGCCTTGCCCGTTTCCCGATGACCCTCATTGAAACCCTAGCGTGCCACCCATCCGTTGAAGCCCACACCACTGTCCTCCGTAGCCAGCCCGAATCTCGGGCCTGCACCCTGCCGAACCCCAGAGATCTTTTTGACCGGTCCTGCTCGCCACCATGGCTGCTTATGGGAGATCTCCGCCCTCGCTGGACCCGTCCCTGCACTCCTCAGCCGAAGCTGTCCACATGCCACACTATTGCTCGTGTGTCCGCCGCCCTGGCCGCCTCTAGGCGGCTTCTGCCACGTCCGCCATCATCTGCAGTTGGATCTGGCCAAGTTCTAGCCGGGTCCGATCCGGATCTGAGGTCCCGGCGAAGACCCAAGGAGAAAAGGGTGGTGGATCGGGCCTAAGATAGAAGAACAACAAAAAATAAATAAATAAAAAGAATAAGTTTGTTGGCTATTGAAAAAATCCTTGGTGATTGACAAAAAAAAGTTTGTTGGCAAAGAAAAAATCCTTGTCTCGCGGCCCTCTTGAAGACAGCAGACTATTGATATTGTTATGGTTAGTTGTGACCTCTCGAAGACGGCGAACCCTTAATATTACCATGGCCACCCACGACCTCTCGACGGCAAAGTTTCGTTACACCAAGCTAATCTTTGGTCTCGTATTTTAGCTAGTTTTTAGGATAGCATCCAAGTCAATCTTCAAACTCACACTTAGTTAGTCTTCAAGTTCACATTCAGGCCAGTTTTTGGATTCACATTTAACTAGTCTTTGAGTTCATACTTAACTAGCCCTCCGACTCCCACTTAGCTAGCTTTCGAGCCCATACTCAGTTGGTTTTTGGACTCACACTTAGCCAGCCTTCAGGTTCACATTTAGTCAGCTTTTGAGCTCGTATTTCAACCAGCCTTTGGGCTCGTACTCAATCAACCTTGGGGCTCGCATCCAAATTAGTCTTCAGACTCGCACTCAGCCAACCTTTGATCTCACATCAACTTAGTTTTTGGGCTCGTATTTAACTTTCAGGCTTGCATCTAGGCTAGTATTTGGACTCATACCCAGTTAATCCTCATACTTGCGCCTCTAAGCCAACTTTCGAGCTTATGAGCTAAGCTAGCCCTCGGATTCTCATGTTTAAGGTTAAGCCATGAGTCTATTTAAAATTATCATAAATAGGCAAAGACCCTTATCAAATTGCTTAACATGAAATAACTCAATTATATTGAAATTTAATTCAACCACAATAAATAGACAAAGGCCAAGTTGACTCAAATGAATCTAAATTGATCAAACAAATACCTCAGATTCAACCCTAATTAAACTGAAGATGGGTTAATTTTAAACCAAGTTGAGTTCAAATCAAATTCAATTTGGATTGAACTGAGCTCAAATCAAATCCTAATTAGGTTAAATTAAATCCAAACTAAAAGGGTAAACTCAAAATCAAACCATAACCAAAACAGTCTGAACTTGAACTGAAATTAAGTTGAACTAAATTGACTTGAATTTGAACTGAAATCTATCAAGATATAGACTTGGACTCAATAAAGGTCCAACACAAGGTCGAATTCAACTCAAGTTAAATAAAATCAAACTCGAATTTAAACTGTATTAGTCCCGACAAAATTAAATATGATCAAATTAAATCCCACTGGATGTGTTAAACTTTTGATAATACTCCAAAACTATGAATAGATGGTGATGTTGCCATCGTAATTTAAACCAAAATTAATTTACATAAAACTAAGGTCAAAATCAGTTTCGTTGGATATGCTACAAAAGACTTTAGCAATACTTCAAATCTATACTTAACTCCATAAGTTGTCGGTGATACTATCAAACTAAAGAAGTTAATTGTCAATATGCTTAAAACTATCAGTAATATTTCAAAGTTATACCTAATCTTTTAAGTCGTTGGTGATACTATCAAATCAACAAATTTAAATACCAAAATGCTCAAAGCCATTGATTACATTTTAAGCTAGTCAATTCTAGAAGTTATTGACGATATATTCTTCAAGATAGTCAACCCAAAAGCCGTTAAATATGCACTATTCAACCCCAAAAGCCATTGACAATGAACCCTTCAAGCTAGTCAACTCTAAAAATTATTGACGACACTTCCTTTCAAGCTAATCAACCCCAGAATCAGTTAATGATATAATCTTCAAGCAAGTCGATCCCAAAAACTATTGACGATGTAATTTTTAAAGTTCTACCCAATCCTATAAGCCGTTGGTGCTGCCACCAAACTAAATAAAGTTATTACCAATGCTCAAATCTATTAAAAATGCTTCAAATTTCTCCCATTTCTTTCCACGTTTTATCAAATAATGCCATCAATATCTGTCGAAGACCGAGTCAATTTAAGTTAGACGCCATATGGTCCAATATAGGGGAGTGGGACAACAACATATATTCGAACTTCTTCTCCACCTTTTCTTTTATTTTGCTTTTTTTATTTCTTTTATGTTCCTTTTTTTTATAAAGTGAGGGTATACTCTTACTTAAGTCATATATTATTTAGTAAAATCAATCAAATACTTTATTCTTTTCTTTTTGTGTTTCTATTTTATTAGATAGGTTTCTCATTTTAGAAGATTTTTGACAATCGTCGGGGTAATTAATAACAAAAGTTTATATTTGTTAGAAGTTAATATTTGTACAATACCTGATAACGTACTTCAAATTAAAATAATTTTGATTTATGATTCAAGGTCGCTCTCGGGGTTTTCACTATATTGGACTGTCAAAATCAATCCCATACGATCAATACTGGGAGAGTGGATCCCAGCTCCTCTAACTCACCATTGCATGTCCGAGTACTATTTGGATAGTGCAGGCCAACCCATAGGGTGTTTTAGTTTTGAGTTCTAAGTCGAGCAAATATCTCGAGTGGAGTGATGCAATACTTCGTTAGGGTTAGTACCTTTATACCTCGATGGGTCTTAGATTTTTATGCCTCGACAGACCCAAGGTTTGCACGTCTCGTTGGTTTTGAGGTTCTAATTGCTTTAAATACATTGAGGACCTAGCACATTGCCATATTGAGATTTTTGTGGCTCGACAGACCAAGGGCTTTGTACCTCATTGATCGAGGGCTTTGTTCCTCAGTGCGCCGAGGGCTTTGTGACTTGGCAGACCAAGGGCTTTGTACCTTGTTAATTGAGGGCTTTGTGTCTCGACGAACTGAGTGCTTCATGCCTCGTTGATCAAGAGCTTTGTCGCACGACGGATCGAGGGCTTCATGTCTAGGTAAACTGAGAGCTTGTGCCTCAATGGACTGATGGCTTTGTGCCTCATTGATCGAGGACTCTGCACCTTGTTGATTGAGGACTTTGTGTTTCAGTGGACCGAGAGCTTCACGCTTCAACATACTGAGAGCTTCATGCCTCGTTGATCAAGAACTTTGTGCCTTGACAGATTGAGAGCTTTGTGCCTTGGTAGAATGAGGGCTTTGTGCCTCATTGATCGAGGGCTTCATACCTCGGCGAAGCGAGGGCTTCATGAACTAACACTTAAGAACCTTTGATTTTCCTAAAAAAATATATGCGATACTTTATTTCAGAGATAAAGCTTAGCAATAGACCCTTCTAAGGTTATCTATATGTATTGTCCTTGGAAGGGCTTCACCATCAGTATACTCAAGTTTGTATGCTGCTGGTCTAACAACAAGAGAAACCCTTAAAGGACCCATCCATGTTGGTGATAGTGTTCCTGAGTCTCGGCTCCATGTTGGCGATAGTGTTCTTGAGTCTCGGTCAGCAAGATCGGCTCAGCATAGTACCCAGTTACTTGGCTACAACTCTCAACTCTGAACTTGAGCATTGTAGTTCCGAGCCACTCGTCGTTAGTACTCCACAATTCTTGTGTGAGCTTTCTTTCGAACCTCCAAAATAAGGTCTTTATCTGCTCTAAAGTTCCCCTTGTTTATCTCAGTGTTATCGGCTTTGAGCCACGGTGAACCAATCTCTACGGAGATAACTACTTTGACCCCGTAAGTAAGTAGGAATGGCAAATTACTGGTTGTAGTCTAAGGAGTGGTTTGATACAACCATAAGACATATGACAGCTCTTTAACCCAAGCACCTTTTTCACTCTCTAGGAGTTTCTTTATACCCGCTACCAAGGTTCGGTTGGTTACCTCTACTAAACCATTAGATTGTGGGTACAACCAAGATGTACTTTTGTTTGATGCGAAAGCTGTTATAGTAGTTCTTGAACCTTGAGCTATCAAATTATTTCTTATTATCTGTAATGACGGCGTGAAACAATTCGAACATGCATATTATGCCCTGCCAAAGAAACTCTTGGGACCATTTTATCTGTGATGGTGGTGAGAGGCTCTACTTTTACCCATTTAGTGAAGTAGTCAATAGCGACTATTAAAAAATTTCTTTATCCTGAGGTTGGAGGAAATGGTCTTAATATATCCATCTCTCACTACTCAAAAGGCCAAGCTGTTTGAGTTTGCTGGAGCTAAACTATAGACCTGTGGTAGACCGAGGCACACCTTTGGCATTGCTCGCATTTAGAAACAAACTCAGTTGCTTCAGAAATCATGTTAAGACAATAGTAGTCTTGCTTTAGAAGCTTATGAGTTAAGATTCATCCTCCATGGTGACTTCCATAGATCCCTCATGTACCTCTAAAAGGGCATACTCTGTCTCACTTGGCTTTAGATATCGAAGCAAAGGCCTCAATAGAGATCTTTTGTGTAGAATTTTGTCTATCAAGATGAAATGTGAAGCTAGCCTCTTTATTCTCCACGCTTTTTTTAGGTCTTCAAGAAGTTGGCCGGTTTTGAGGTATAAGGTGATGGAATCCATTCAACAAGGTCTTTCCTCAATTTGGTATACCTCATCCAACTAAGAGTAGCTTGGAACTTGTAGATTTTCCATGAAGACTTACCTCGGCCTTGAGCTTGAGGTTGCCAAAGCTAATCTTGCTAATGTCTCAGCCTCGACGTTGCTATTTCTCAGTACTCGACAAACTTCTACTCAGTCGAGCCTTGCGATGAGCTTTTGCACCTCAGCCAAATATTGGGTCATAGTACTAACCTTTGCTTCATATTATCCACTAGCCTATAAGCAGACTAATTGAGAGTCACTAAATACCTTTAACTTCTTTGCTTCTGCCGCTATTGTCACATGCAAGCCAAGCAGGAGGGCTTTGTATTTTGCTGCATTGTTTGAGACTTTAAATTCCAATCGAGTAGAATACTCGGCAACTCTCCCATCGAAAATTAGGAGAACAATGCCAATCCCATAATCTGATTCGTAGAAAGAGCCATCAACCTGGATTTCTTAAGACTCAGACTCAAATCCAACAAGATATGAAGTTGTCTCTACTAAAAATTCCACCAATGCATGAGCTTTAATAGTTTTTTGAGATTCAAAACTCACCTCAAACTGACTTAACACAACAAACCACTTGAGTAATCACCCTGAGGTCTTCGATTTTTGCAAGGTTTGCTGAAGTAGAAAATTAGTGAGTATTGCTATAGGGTGCACCTAAAAGTAGGAACCGAGTTTTCACACCGCTAGGACTATAAAATAGGCTAATTTCTCCAATAGAGGATATCAAATCTTGGCTCTTGTCAGTACATGGCTTACATAATAAATGGATTGTTATTTTCCTCCTTGGTCACTTATCAAAACTGAGCTCACGGCCTAATCCAAGGCTGTCACGTAGAGGGATAGCATTTCATTTGGTTTTGGTCTCACCAAAAGTGGGGGCTTGGTTAAGTACCTCTTGAGGTCTTCAAAAGATTGGTTGCCCTCTTCAGTCCATTCAAATCTAGAGTTCTACTTCAACACTTTCAAGAAAAGATGAGCATTTCTCACCTGCCTGGGATAAAAAATGGTTGAGTACCGCTCATCGATCTGTAAGGCTTTTTACCTCTTTAGTGGAACTAGATGGTTTCATCTCGAGAACAACTTTGATTTTTTAGGATTTGCTTCTATTCCTTATTTGAAAATAAGATACCCAAGAAATGTTTATGAGCCTACACTAAAAACACACTTCTATGGGTTCAGCCTCATTTTGAACTTTTGAATTGTGTCAAAAGTTTCTTCAAAGTATTTGAGATGTTCTTCAACTCTAAAACTTTTCACGAGCATGTCATCAACATAGGCTTTTATATTTTTGCCGAGTTGATGTTCGAAAACTTTGTTTACCATTCTCTAATATGTCACCCCGACATTTTTTAGTTGGAAAGACATTGTTATATAGTAAAAGATTTTTTACTTGGTGGTGAAAGCTATTTTCTCTTTATTTTTAGGGTACATCCAAATTTGATGATAACCTGAAAATGCATTAAAAAACTTAGCAGTTAATGCCTTGAGGTAGAGGGTAGCTATCCTTCAGACATGCTTTATTGAGGTTGATGAAATTCATGCACATTCTCCATTTGTCATTTGACTTTTTTACCATCACTTATTGCAAGCCACTCAGGGTAGTGGACTTTTCAAATAAACCCTACTTTAAGAAGCTTACCCACCTTCTCGACAATGGCCTTCTAGTGCTTGGGGGTGAAGTGTCTCTTCTTCTGCTTAAATAGTTTGTAGTTTTCCACCACCAAAAGCTTGTGTTGAATGACTAAAGTATTTATGCTTGGTAAGTCCTCCAAGGACCATGCAAAACTATCTTGGTTCTTTTATAAGAGCTCCCCAAGCTCGATGCATAGAGCCTCAGCGAGGTTTGCTTCGAGCTTTATGATTCTTCCTGAGTTCTCGTTGATGACCCAATTGACAAGTTGTTCAACGGGTTCAATGTGCACCTTCTTTGGATCTTCGACAAACTTCTTGATTTTCGAGACTACTGAGCTCTTTCCTTTCTTATTGAGACTATTTTGTTAATAGGTCAACTCGCACATCTTCGTAAGACTTTGATCTCCTCAAGCTTCACCTGTGCCATATTTAGTGAGAAATCTCATAACCAAATGAAAGATCAAAATTACTGCTTCCACTTGGTTCAATGTCGGTTGTCCATTATCACATTGTAAGCTGAATAAGTCTAAACCACCATAAATTTTATTTTTATTATAGTGCTCTTCAAACTTTCCTTGACGGTTAGAAGTAAATTAATCATGTCAAGTGGAGTGATTGAATATTTTGTGAATCCAGTCAATATCCCCATATAGGGCTCTAGCTTTTCTTCTGTCTTCATCTGATTATCAGCCCGAGTGAATAAAATATTGCCCAAACCCCCTGTTTCTATCATAATATATACATAAAGTAGCCGTCTAAAATCACCGAGATAACCAGAGTGTCATTATAAAGAGCTGAAATACCTTGTATATCTTTTGCCAATAATACTATGTCCATATGCTCGAGGTTATAATATTGCCATTTGACCTCTTTACATTCCTCTTTCTGCCCAGTGATGACTCAACATTTGGAAGTTGAGCTTCACTTGGTGTTATTGGGTTGACGAGGATCATATTAAGATGACCTTTGATTGGCGGATTTTGCAACTTAGGAGCGAACTTCTTGTGAGGAGAATCTCATGACTGATCCCCTCGAATCAAAATATCTTTAGCTCATTCATCTTGATGGATAAAATATCTTAGTTGTCCTTCTTTTAATAGCTTTTCAATTTCATCCTTAAAATGTCTATACTCCTCAATGTCGTGACCATAGTCTTCATAAAATCATCAATACCTTGATTTTTCTACATATTGCTTATTTGAAGAGATTGGTTGAGGCTTTTTCAAGAGGTCTCGATGCTTTATTTGGGCCAGCACCTCTGTGCTAGAGTTGTTTAATGGTGTGTAGATTCAAAATTCTTGTTGGCGCTATTGACGCTTGATCCTTTGTTTCTTTGGCCATGTGGTTTGTCTTCCTGAGCTTCTTTCTTCTGCTTATCATGGCTCTCAGACTTCCTCTTAGCTGATATGACTTTCTCAGCATCGATGTACTCTTGGACTACTTGGATGAATTCGGCCAAGGTGCTGAGAGGTCTATGAGCCATTTCATAGGATACCCAAGGTTGCCTTATTCTATTAATTATTGCAACAAGGATGATGAAACTATTAAACTCGGACATTTTCAGCCAAGCTTTGTTAAACTGAGCTAAATACTATATTAAACTTTCTCCTTCTTATTGCATCAAAGTTAATAGAGAGATCCTTTCACCGGGGCACCAAAAAAATGAATTACTCTTTAAATCTATCAGCTAGACCATTGAAGCATGTGATCGAGTGTCTCACCAACCCAAAATACTATGCCTGAGCCGATCCTTAAAGCGTCGTGGGAAATGCCTTGCATATGGTTAAATCTCACATGCCTTGGAGGATTACGATATTTTGAAAGGTGCTAACATGATCGACAAGATCCTTGAAGCCATCGTACACCTTGTATGGTGGTGGACGAAACTTTGGCTGCATTTGAGAGAAGACAATATCAGGAATGAGGGATGTATTATATCTCGTATGATTAGGATGAGCGGGTGCATCCGACACTCTCCAAGTCACATGAAAAGCATCCTCCCATTGGGTACCTCTATTTGATGCTTGACTTACGTAAATATGGTATGTAGCCTAATCAATTGGGCATAAGTGGGATCATATCCTTCACGACCCCTTGAAACTTGGTGCTAAAAAGAAGCTCTCATGGTAAGGTCTTGGTGGCTCGATCGATGGTATCCGCTAGGATGCAGTTGGTTGACAACTTGTAGATGTGGCTCATCATGTAAGCTTGGAGGCTCATCTTGAAATGAAGCTTGGGATTGAGGTTGGAGTTTTGCATCATTTGAGTATGCCACAGCCAACACTTAAAACTCTTGCCGACTTATCAAGTCGGGAGGAGCTATGGGCACCTTGAGATGGTTTGCAGAGGAGTCCCCCAAGATTCTTGCTCTAAAGGCAGAGGGATAGTTGAGTCCACTCGATGAGCGGGTCAAACTAGACTACTGGAAGATTCCCGCGATTCTACTAGCATGAGAGCGATCTACCCCTCAGGTTGATTTATGGATGTCAACGCCCTTATTGCCAGAGGCATGATCAAAAACTCTTCCAAGATTTGGATGAAAGAAGATGGTAGAGCAGATCTTAATAAAAACACCACTGTTAACGGAGCTCAGTTCAAGATCAATCAACTTTGGTCCACATAGCTTCTTTATAATTCGATCTGTCAAACCATCCTCTCGTCGTCCTGCACAGGAATAACACCATAAAGATGATTGCCAGGAGCTCTCTAATGACGACCGCTCCAACGCTTAAGTTAGGGTGTTAATTAGAAATCATTGTAAAGAGAATAACTAGGCATTAGTCCTTATCTTCTCCGAAGATTGCTCTATTTATATGGTATAAAGCGTATTTGAATCCTGTGATTTTCGGCGTCATAATCTTAGCCTATTTTTTTTTATAATTGACAACTTTGAATTCCAGATCTCTCCCAATTTATTCTCCGATTTGACTATGAGAATGATTTTCTATATTTATCTCTTACAACTTGAGCGCCCAGGTATCTGAATTTGGAAAGACCTCAGTTTTACTATAATTCTAAGAGTTTTGAAGTTCAAATACTTTGGCCCTGGATCAAACCGAGCCTTTGGTAGCCCGGTGTTATACAAAAATTTATCTCGAATTTACCGGTCCATCACATAGTTTCGGGCTCAAATTATAACGTTTTCTGATTCAGATAATTATCTTCGGTATACCATCAATAAGATAAAGAGGGAATGTCGGCAAACATGTTCTGATGAGTAGATCAAGTATGTTGAGTCTCCAATTAGGTTAAGCAGAGAGGCTTGCAGTCAAATGGCAGCTAAGCCTCAAGTGTAGGCATGACAAGCGCAACCTACCAAAAGATAAACTACAATTATAATTTTCCGAGAATATATCGTACAAGCAATTTCTGTAGATTAATGCAGTTATATAATCTCAAGCTGTTCTGTCGTCGAAGAACTGCATTTCTCATGAACAGATCCCGACTACTACTGAGATTGAAGTCTCACTTTTCTCACTATGTGCTTCTTGACTATTGAGCATTGCTTCTCTGTTCCTCAAAATCTGGCTTCTCCGAGCCTGCAGGCATCAATCTCAAAACATGTAAAGATCTAAATGAGGTTGGAAAATGGCTTCCCATCAACAAAGAAATAATGAACGCTCAACTTCAGTTCTTTTCTTTTCTTTTTCTTGAATCATAATCATCAGTCTCATGATCATGATCTCAAGACTAATAAGATGATTACGACTCATCATCTTGTAATGATGATTTGTCCAGGGAAAAAAAGTCATATCAGTATAATCAAACAGTTATAAGCATAGACCGTATCCATTTTACGTATTAAGATGTGATAAACTCAAATAAATTAGCAAATCAATGCTCCACTACTTCAGTATGCAATTCATGAGAAGACTCTTGGTTTACCAAAATTAAAAAAAAAATCATGACAAGACTATTAAATAACGAGATTTCTGTATGAAAGATTAATCAGCGGATTACATCTCAATAAGCTTGTGTATGAATAAAAAAGCTCTGAAACTTGTTGTCTCTTCTCATTCAAGATCAAACTGGCCTTCACCATACTTAGTTTTATAGCTTTGCCCGACCAATAAAGTATGAATCGATCGGATTGGAGTTGAGCTGACTTCAGTCCAGGTCCGGCCGGTTGCTCTTCTTAGAGGACAGAGATTGCAAATGACTCTACTGTCATTGAAAGCACAGGCTCAGAATTCCCCACTTGTATGGCGGCCTAGTGCTTCAATTTGACTTAGCTCGCTGCACGCCCTGCAAGAAGATAGGATTCTGCCAAAAACTGGTGCATTTTATTGGCAAAAAATAAGCATGATTTGTGTTGCAACTTGCACTTGGAGGGTCCACGCTATGGTTTCACAGTCTTTCTTTGGTCATGACACGCGCGGAACAATTTGTCCGCCCATTAACTTTGTCCATTTGATGGACTGCACAGAAGCTTGGAATTCTTCATTGTCCATTTCAATGTCTTCTTTTATGTGAAGATGGAAGGAGAATTTGACCTCTAGAAGGTCGGTATTAATGCAAATAACATAATGATTAAGAACAAAAAAACATGGCACATGATTGAATGCTGATATTCTCGAGTCATGGAATGTCCTCTGTAGTAGTTGAGAAAGAGACCGAAAATTTCCACACTACGAGTCACCAGAGTTGAACAAGAAAATTTTCTTATCAAACAGACCATGCTTCCTTGGAAATACTCTTCTTCCTGACTCTGTTTGCCCGTATCAACCAAAATGACTAAAACTTTCTGAATTTACAGTTGATAGTCGGATGAACATCATAATGCCCTCAATGATGTGAAGACAATCATTAACGCTAGCAAGACCGTCAATATTGCAACGCAACTCTATTGGACGTTTTTAGAGTATATTTGTTTCGTAAAATTTTAAAATTCTAAAAATTTTAATGCACTGAAAATTTTAAATTTTGGATTTAGAAATCTTCATAGTGCGTTTGTTTTTGTAAAATATCAAAATTCAAAATTTTAAAATATAATATTTATTTTGTTGGAATTGTAAATGCTAAATTTATAAATTTTGTGATTGTTTGATTGCACTTATATAATATAATCACTATTGAATTTAGATAGTCAAATTACCACATTAAAAATTTATTTTATTTTTAAATTTTAATAATATTTAAATATTTTATTTTGTATGATATTAATTGAATGCGTTAAGCTAGTAAGATAGAAAAAAATAAAAGGAAAAGAGACATGTTAAAAAGATAATTTCATAAAGTTTCAAGCATATTCCAAGCCAATAAAACGCTTAGTCATATAGTATAATAAGTATATCCTCTCAAAACTTTTCTCTCTTTATTTATTTTCTTCTTATTCCATTATCTCTCCAATAAAATATATATTCTTTACACTTTTCTTTCATGACTTTAAAGAGTATGAAGTGTAGGATATATTCAATTTAAAATGCACATGCCGTGTATTCTTCAACATAGATATTGAAAATTTTATACTAAGTTTGATCTATTGCCAACACTAGAATGAATTTTTTTTAAAGAAAAAGTTAAGTTTCACAATCAAGTTTAAACATTAAAAAAAAATTTGTGTCAAATTATAATAATAGAAAAAAAAAGACATTGTAATTAAATTCAAATATCAACTAAAACACAAGTAAAAATATAACATTCGCGTAAGATTTGTAACCTAGGAAACAAAAGAATAATTGAAATTTGTACCTCTCTTATACAAAGAATTTGTGAATCTAGTAGAAAATACAATTAAAATTGAGATTAAGAATAGGATTTGAAAATGAAAACGATGAAAGAAAAAAATACAAGAACTTGTAGAGTTTTTTTTAAAGAATAAAAAAAATGAATGAAAAGATAGAGAAAAAGGAAAGAAAGAATGAGAAATCTAATCTTATAGATAGGATTTTGAGTATTCGGTTTGGTCTTCAACCGAACTGAACCGAATACTATACAAACTGAAAAGAATGTAGAGATGGTAGTCGAATGGTAGAGAAAAGAATTAGTAAATCCCAAAATTTTCAGAATTTAAAAGTTTTAAAATTTAAAAATTTATGTAATAAATATAAAATTTTATAGTTATTAAAATTTAAACGTCTCAAAATATTCAAATGTCCTGAAACAGATACATATTCTCATATGTGAGCTACCGTATTTTTTAGGACCACATTGGACTAGATGTTCAATCTGAGGATCAAGACCGCATTGAGCTAGATCTTCTGTCTACAACCTGGGGATCAACTATGCTCATGTCCAATAAAACACAAGCTTTTCAGGCAACAACATAGAATTACTTTTTTTTGTTAATGAGCACAGAACTGAACTAAGAGATGATAATATATATAAAAGCTTCCATTAACTAAATCCTCTGATGTCAGACAGCTTCTTCCATTTGCTAAGTTGCGGATAAGAACCAGGAAAGTGGGATTAAGACTTGGCCAACGGTTGACTCTCAGTGCCAAAGAAACTACAAGCTTGCTTCAACTTGCTGTTGGTGCATTACATGCAATGCTTCAAAATTAGCACAAGCCACTGATGGCACGAATGAAGCTTAGCTGATGGAGGGGAAAGCCTGACCTGAAAGCTCAGCTTGTGGTTCAGTTTGGTTTGGCTCGATCCGTCTACGAGAGCAAATTTTTCTATCGGTAAGGAAATCCTTATTATATGGACAACTTTAAGAAAAGGAACTGATACTTGGCAGGATCTTTGTGGGTTTGTAGGCTTTGTTGGGTAAAGTTCAGAATCTTTGCGGGAAGCCCTTTTCCTGTGAGGATCTTTGCGATGGTTAGCATTGAAACCGATAGAAAATGAGAAATAAATTGGTAGATTTGGGACGATCCGCAACTAGCTCTATTGTTTTACGATGGGAGTAGAACAGGATTTTGGGTGATTTGTATGTAGTTATTTATTTATTTGTTTTTGTCCAGTAGCAATTTACGTGGGTTGATTTCCGTCTTGCCCACACGGAATAAAGTAATGTCTTTTGGACTATAAGACAACTTCACCGATATAAGTTGGGTTGGGTGGCTAGCCAAGACAAACGAAAAAAGCCTCCATACCACAATCGATTGGTGAATTTCCCCACCTAAAGCCCCCACGTTTTCTCCTCTCCTCTCTTGTGAGAGCATGACGTCCAATTTACATCACTTAATCCCGATTAACCATCGACACAAAAATTTAAACCCTGGACCAAAAGATTTTGACAAACAACGATACAAATCCCTCCAATTAATAGCTATTAAGATTCTTCCTATATAGCTCCCCACTATCAAAAGCAAGAAAACGACTCTAAATTCATTACACAAATAACAGCACACCTCACCTTATTCTAATCCTCCATCTTAAATCCCTTCGTGTATATAACCCTTCTCCTTCCATCTTTAGCCAGCACACCTTGTGGTATTCTATCGCATTTGATATACTACTTGTTTTCTTTTTCTTCTTTAATTTTTCCTCATCTGCCTCCTGTCTCTCTATATTACACAACCTCTAGGGTTTGAGAGCAGAATAAAGAAAGAAGGAAGATGGATTGGCTTCAAGAGCTCGGCTCCGATAACTTCTTGCTCTTCTTCTTGGTTCCTCTTGCTATCCTGACTCTTGTATCTGTTGTGAGAAGAAAGAGGAGGCTTCCGCTCCCGCCGGGTCCCCGGGGCTTGCCCGTCATCGGCAACATGTTGATCATGGACCAGCTCACTCACCGGGGGCTCGCCCGGCTGGCGAGCAAGTACGGCGGCCTCCTCCACCTGCGTCTGGGCTTCCTCCATGCTTTCGCCGTGTCGACCCCCGACATGGCCCGGCAGGTGCTTCAGAAGCAGGACAACGTCTTCTCCAACCGCCCCGCCACCGTCGCTATTGTCTACCTCACCTACGACCGCGCCGACATGGCCTTCGCCCACTACGGCCCCTTCTGGCGCCAGATGCGCAAGCTCTGCGTCATGAAACTCTTCAGCCGCAAGCGCGCCGAGTCCTGGGCCTCCGTTCGGGACGAGGTCGACCGCGCCGTGCACGCCATCGCCGTCTCCCCGCCCGGCGCAGCCGTCAACATCGGCGAGCTCGTCTTCAACCTCACTAAGAACATTACCTTCCGCGCGGCCTTCGGGTCGAGGTCCGATGAGGACCAGGACGAGTTCATTCCCATACTCCAGGAGTTCTCGAAGCTCTTCGGCGCGTTCAACATCGGAGACTTCATCCCTTGGCTCGGGTGGATGGACCTGCAGGGCTTCAACAAGAGGTTGAAGAAGGCGAGGGGAGCGCTGGACCGGTTCATCGACAACATCATCGATGAGCACATGAAGAACTCCAAGGAGGCCGACGCCGCCGACGCCGATATGGTAGATGATATGCTTGCTTTTCTGGATGAGTCGCCGACGGCGAGAGGCCGGAAGGCGGAGGACGAGCTCGAGGCTTCCCTCAAGCTCACCCGGGCCAACATCAAGGCCATCATCATGGTACGTTCTCCTTCATTTGCCATCGTTTTCATTTGGACTTCGTCGCTAACGTGCACGGATTTTAAAGCAATTTCGTTTTGCGCGCACGCGATGGTACTTGTGTCGACTTGGTAAAAATTTAAGTTGATTAAACCATATGATCAGTAATTTTGATCACAAAAATTACAATAATTATATTATACAGTCTTATTAAATAATTTTTAATATTTTATCGAAAGGAGCTATTAGGTACCGTGTTGTCTTTGATATAATAATTTATTTGATAGAGTTAATTTTCAAGATCTTGGAGTCTAGAGATATCTCGTCCGATTTTAGGCAAATCTCGCTCGATGTACGTCTTTAATTATTGATATGAAGATATCAAAAGCAAATAATTATTCTTTAAATTTGAAGAAAAATCTGCCGAGGAGCGACCAGGGATAAAATAAACCTCTTCTGATCCCAAAACAAACGTGCCAACTTCTTCAGACAAGAGGAGCCTCCGCTGCACCGCCGTGAAAGCAACTTGCACCACTTCCACGTCGTCGCCATTCTTTGCTTTCTCTTTATTCTCTGATTCCTCTCCTTGTGCCAGGATATGATGTTCGGCGGCACCGAAACCGTGGCCTCGGCGATCGAATGGGCGATGGCGGAGCTCATGCGCAGCCCGGATGACCTCCGCCGGGTCCAGCAAGAGCTGGCCGAGGTCGTCGGCCTCGACCGAAATGTCCACGAGACCGACCTAGACAGGCTCACCTACCTCAAGTGCACTGTCAAGGAGACCCTCCGCCTCCATCCGCCCATCCCTCTCCTTCTCCACGAGACCGCCGAGGACTGTGAGGTCGCCGGCTACTCCGTTCCAGCCCGGTCCCGCATCATGATCAACGCCTTCGCTATCGGCCGCGACCCCGGCTCTTGGAAGGATCCCGACGCATTCCGTCCGTCCCGTTTCGCCCCCGGCGGCGACAGCCCCGGCGTGGACTTCAAGGGGAACTTCTTTGAGCTGATACCGTTCGGGTCCGGGCGGCGGTCGTGCCCTGGGATGCAGCTGGGGCTGTATGCGCTCGAGTTGGCAGTGGCGCAGATGATGCATTGCTTTACATGGGAGCTCCCCGGTGGAATGAAGCCGGCGGAGCTCGACATGGGGGACGTGTTCGGGCTCACCGCCCCGAGGGCCGTGCGGCTAGCCGCGGTGCCCACGCCGCGGCTTAGCTGCTCTCTACTCTGAAGTGAAGAACTCATCTTTTTCCCCTGAATCTGCTCACGGAGATGAAAGAACAAATCACAGAGTTTGGTTTATCTTCCAAGTCTGCAAATAAAAGCTTTTCGGAAAGAGACTGTGAACAGGATATATGTGTGTACGTTTTATTTGATGCATGTGAATTTGGGTGATATAATTGTTTGCACAATATTATGGCTTGAGATTTAAACATGTTCAAAGAAATAATAATAGTTTTTGGTGTTTTTCATGCGCTTTTCTTTCTTTTTGGGATTTTTGCTGGATTTTGCTGCAGGAATATTGCTGGATTGGCTCCAGCCCAATTGCCAGAGCTGACTGTTATTTGGAGTTTTATAGATCATTCTCAATAAGAAACCAATTATATGTTGTCATGTAGTCATTTTCAATGTGACCCAAGCATGAAGAATTCCACAAAGAATTTTCCATGAAATCTGCATCAGAATCACTGCATAAAATGGCAGCTGAGAAACCAAAGAATTAGGTTAAGCAAATAATCAGACTATTATGTTGCTTCTGGGGATAACTTGGACTCCACCCGCATACAATGCTGCAGGTGAAGCTCACTGGTGCAGGAGCGATTGAAGGTTGCTTTCACGCAAGAGCTATTATTTTAAAAAAACACTTGCATTATAATTAAAATTTTTTTAAAAAAATCCCTCCCAGTAAAACCAAGCTGTCAACTTTCCAGCAACCCATAATTGAAGTCGGAAACAGAGGAGGAGTTGACTGCGTATGGGTTCCAAGCTAATTGATCGGCGATGGAGACCGAGTTTGCAACCGGAGATGGAAGAGGGGAATATCAGAGTTAGAGACTCGTGATCGGAGACGGCCGGAGATGAAATTAAAGAGGGGCATAACAGAGTTAGAGACTCATGACCAGAGATGGAGAAGATATCATGGCCGATCGACGATGGAAACGGAGCTCGAGAAATATTTCCAAATTGATTTTTTTACAGATTTTGATCATAATAAGCGTAATTTTTTGATAGTGGTAATCAAGGCGAAGGTGGTTGTCTCTAAATTCGGCATAAACAAATAGCTTGTTTTGCTAAAAGCTCCTTTCCTATTTAATTTTTAAATTTTAAGCCGTCAAGTTGAGTTGTTGAACAATTCGCATCAGCTTGTGCATGAGTTGTAGACGATAGGCGAGAATGAGAGGAATTCACGAAAATAGAATCGCGAGGACAGCTCGTTGAACGTAATCCATTGGGTCTGGGATTAAAATATGTTCAGAAGCAGAGACAAAATAATGAGAGATCTTTCTATCTGGTTAGGTTGGGAAGAAGACGAGGTATCGAATTCTTTATCACTGAATCCAATGATTTTTTAAAAAAAAAATAATATGAAAGGCAGATAACTTTTGAGATTAAAAATATTTTTTTGTTATAGTATCAATTAATCTCACATCAAATATTAAATAAATAAAATTTAATATATATAAATAAAAAAACTTATATTTCACTAACTTAAAATTTTCTAATAAATAATTTTAAGTGAAAACATCAAGCAAAAAGAAGTAGAAGTATCTTTTTACAGTGTTAGTTGATACTTATCTAACTTTAGAACAACACAGAGATCTATAAAAAAAAAATGCGATATGTTACTACTTAATTACAAGGGTTGTATATAATTAAATTATATGATATTATAAGAGGTTAAATGTAAAATTCCCCATCATCATCATCCCATATGTTTAAACATGGATGATGACGCTTTGCTGGCCACTTAATGTGCCCTAATCCCATTGAAAACATCATTTTATGCAGAAACTTGAGCTAGAAAACAAAAGATTAACGATTAGAATATGTTTTTAGCTCAAAGATAATCAGATTAGTTTATTGTTTCAGATCAAGATAGTCTCATCTTATTTGTAGAACTTCCCACCACTCTTCTTGTCTTACCACTGCTAGCTGTTAAAATTTCCATTTTCTTCCAGATCGATCGTCGTCGTCGTCATCGAGAAAGAGAATGAAGTCCTACCTTACAAGACCACTATGAGTCTTGTCATTTCTGATAAGAGTCTCGTGTGTAACATATGTGAACACTCTTGAAACCTCACAGCGAAAGAGAAGAGGTGAAAGCCACAAGAAAAAGACGTCCACACCAAGGAGAGAAGACCTCGATGTTACTCAAGAATATATTCTAGACTTGCTCGCTACTCGACGGGGTTTCAGTAAACATAGCAAATGTACCAAAACACGGTGATTGTTTTTGCTCGCGGGACTCATTTCGAATGCGGTAGATTTCTAAGAGCTCACTTGAAAGTAGGAGAAATCCCAATCCACAGGCGAGGTGGCATTGTATCAGTATCAGCATCAGCATCATCATGGAGAGGACAAAAGTGTGGAGAGAAGTGAGTTTCAGATGATGAGAAAGAAGAGTTCATCGGCCACCAACTACTCCTTTAGCAAAGTGTCTTAGCTTTCAGTGCAAGCAAGGAATTTTGTCAGCAGAAATGCATAACGACGGATTATTTGCTTATTTGATTCAAAGCAAGAGAAAGAGTGGTCAGGATGAGTATGAAGAATGATGATGAAATCTTGGAGGATAAAAGAGACTTGCCATCCAGAAAAGGAAAAGAAGATGGTTTATGCTTATAATGAGGTGAGCGAGTAGTACTTTCTGGAGATTTGAATTGGATCAAATGCATAAAAATGAATGCTTGATCAGTCCCAGCAGTTCCTGTCATGCTGACTGCTGTGCTATTGCTAAATTGAGAAAATAATCTCAGCTTCTGATGAGTTTCATGCAATTGGTATGATATTGTCTTTTGATGAGGGTGTGAATGTTTAATACTTTATAGGAAACAATCTGTTTTGTTGGTTTATTGCAGAAAACTAACACTATGCTTTTGGTATTATCAAATTAATTGCTATCTAAATTTGGTCTAAACGCTAATGAATATGATATTTCTATTTTTTTCGGTTTTTGTTTTGATATTTGATGAGGATATCTTTGCGATATTTGCAAAAAACCATCAATATTAGTCATTTATTTGCGAAAATCTAAATATTAATGAACGAGAAATTTCTTTGTTTCTTTTGTTTTGGATTTAGTTTTTCATTAAAAAACAAAATACTTCCATGAAAAAAAGGCGACAAATTTGGTCTTGTCCTTGTTAATAACCAAGAAATGGGCCCAAATGGCTATCTATAGCATAAACTATTTGGTTAAGACTTGCTAAAATCGAACAATTTTTTGTCTTGTCTATGCCAAAAACCGATCAATTAATTGATTGATAGGATTGTTCATTGTTCATTAGTGGGAAACCTAGTTTGGGTGGTTTTTTTTGTAAATATACTAATGATGCAAAACCTTGAAAAGGAAAATCGTTCTCTAAAATAAAACGACAACACGTGTTTGCCACATAAAACATTGTTGAGCGAAGAAAAACACCAGAAAATAAATGAAATAAAAAAAAGAGAAAAACAAAAAGTGGTTCAATAAAAAACCAAAATAGGTGAATTTTTTTTTATTTTTTTTATTTTTTTTTATTGATTGGGATGGCTGTATGACCACATATACACGACACGTGACAAAATACTTAGTTAAGAAATCGGCTTATAAATAGGTCTCGGTATAAATTTGTCTTCCGGTGAGGCTAAACTGAATCAAATACTACAAATCGAAAGACCAATGGTAGCAATTAAATACAGCATAAAATGAATACATAAAGGAAGCATTAATAACAACGGAAATTGTTCAAACAAATAATATAATGTCCCACGGGTCTCAAAAATTAACATTCCCAAACAATTAGAGTGTAAAACACAAAATTTAAATCATGAATATTGTCAATAATATCCTTTTTTAAATTAGAATTTCAAAAATAATGATTCGGTGACACATTCAAACTCTGGACTTCAACAACATAGTTTGCCAGAGAAAAAAAATTGTTTCTACATCAAAATGCGAACAATAGCGAGACCAACAGCAGATATCGAAACAAGAGTACCTATACAGTACTTTATGACGTCGTATTTTGCTGCCTCCAATTGAGCTTTTAATGCATGATTAACCTATTAAACAATCAACTCTAACGCTCAGAGTCCGTCTACAAACCACAAAACAATATAACACAAAATACATTATGAAGGAATTTACCCGGTCAAGTTTGTTATCAAGCTCACTGGTCTCTGCACTTTGCTTAGCTAGTTCATCGCGTATGCGCCTGCATTCATGAGATATACAATCAAAACAAGCGAAATATCTTATACTAAACTTGAGAAGTAGAGTGGCATGTTACATATTGGTAAACAATTTTTGGATCAGTAAATGTGATGCCTCATTCATCTCGCTAACTCGTTGTAAAGTATTTTCCAGAGGAATTCAAGAAATTAAATTGCAAATGATCAGGTCAGTATTATATAGCACAAAATGGTTGGGACAACCCAATCAATTTTAAAAAGGCTGATCTGAGCAAGACAGGAAGGCAACCTAGACTGGCAGCAACTAGCAGGTTAAAATTCTGTGAAGTAATGGCTTGAAGATCAGAAAACAGACTTTGAAGTTTTCTGCAAGCTAGATCCTGCAGGAGGACCAAGTTAAAGACAGAGAATGAGACATCTCTACAGGAACCAATGCAAGATGTGGCAAAGATACAAAATAAACAGGGCAAAGCACTCTCATCACAAACATAATGATGCTTGAAGGTTGTGGTTGATGCAATGGCCTATTTGTTGTTTGAGCAAAGTTGACGGGCAAAGCTGTCTTTGTCCTGTGTTAAGACTTCTGTTTTGCAGCTACTAGTATTGTTGTTAACTCCCTTAGTTTGAGGGGTGTTGGGAAATTTATTAGACTTTATATTGTTGGATTATGGATGTAGCTGATTTATCATTGAATTTGCTTGTAATTGCATTAACTTTTTCAACAAAATACTTGGAATACAATAACAACAATGAAATTGGTCTCATATCACAACAGAGTTGAAGTTTCACTCACCCCCTCTCTAGGTTCAGATCAAGCCGTTGTCCAGCAGTAACTTTGTCAGTCTCATATCTGTGCAAACAAAAAAGAAATGGAAATAATTACTTTCAACAGTGAACAATACAAAGGAACAATTGGGTTGGCCAAATCAAATAGAGATAATTTCATATATCAATTTAAACCAAACCTGAGCTCACTGCGAATTTTCTCAATGTCACCCTTGAGTTCACTACGAATTTTCTCAATATCACCTCTAAGTTTCTCAGTCTCACGTTGCAATAAAGAAAAGTGGTGCTCCTGTACTCAAATAACATAATCCCATTAAGGTTTGTTTTCTAGAGCAGAGATATTAGAACGAAAGAAGTTAACTAGATCTTGGAATGAAGTAAAAAACCAAAGCTTTCATTCCTACGAATAAGGGGATTAGGCTAAGGTATCATTCTATTCTTGTTCTTATTACTCATGGTTCATCCAATCAAAAGCATAGGAGTCATGGATCTCACAAAAAAGAAGGCAGCGGTGAACAAGGACCAATTTCTCCTCATGCTAACTTTTATGATTAATATACAAATGCATTAAAAGGCAAAAACTATCCATTTTTCAATGCTTTATTACAAAGTAAAGGAGCACAAAAAGTGACGAAATTTTGGTGGTGGTACATCAAGTCATTTTGTGGTGATTCTTGGTGATGATCTTTACTAAAGCTCAATTTCTTTTTGGTTGTTCTTTTGTGTTGCTACTTGCTACAACAGAACCAAAACCCAAGTAAGTTACCAAAGCAAAGTAGAGCCAAATATCGTAGAGCTAGAAAGATGGAGTTCATCACAAACTACAATTTATGTGATGAATTCCAATGATATACAACTTCTTGAGATGGGGAAAATGGATTCTTTCAAACTTCTTAATCATGGGATTGCAGAGAGATCATCTTATCCTATTCATAATATGTTATGATAAATAAGGACTTAAAGATATCAAAATTACAGAAACTCTAGTGAAATTGTAACATAGTCATTCTAACAGAAAGAAATTTTGAACCCATACCTATGATTCTTTCAGCTACATACAAAACAATTCTACACATATTTACCAAATATAACTAGCAGAAGTGAATGCAAGACAATAAGCATACTTGTGAACTCTGAACTTCTGATTTAAACTTGGAGATGTTTGCTTCTTGCATCATTTCCCTCTGTAGCAACATTCACATCCAACAGCCTTATCATTACAATCGCAAACTAAGTCAAACACAATATTCTCACCAAAGTGGAAATGGCCAAAGATACACAAACCGTCTGCATTTCGCCTTTGGACACGTTCAACTGTGCAATATTCTCCAAAGTATCGTTCAAAACCTCAGTGATTGCGGAGGTAATCGCCTCAGCGTGAGTCGAGGGCACCCCCTGTGCCTCCATCCTCCTGACCTTCAACGCAATTCGCCAAACAACATGAAGGTAAATCAATAACCTCACCCAAATCGATGAGAAATCCAACAAATTTAGGGATTCTATTACCAGAGCCAAGGTGTCGACGAGAAACGCTCTCTTCCCGTTGGACTTCACTAGCTGCGTCGAGAGGTGACGGAGCCCCGGCGCGGCCAGTTCCGCCGCCAAAGCGCTGGAGCCGATAACCGCCGCGGCTCGCCGGAGGGAAATCCCGACGGACATTGGATGGAAGAAAGGGTTTCGGCTTTGCCGAAGAAAGTCTTCTCGATTCCTCCGGAGAATTGAAACAGGAGCAGCGATTCCGATCTGTGGATGATCACTTGATTCTCAGGTGATCGGGGGACTCGTCGGCGACGGAGATGGGGGGATCGACGCGGCGGAAATGCGAACTCGAAGTTCCTCTCTTTTCTTTCTCTACCGGAAAAAGTAAAATAGGTCGCGTTTCGGGTCCAAGACTCCGAGGACGGCTACATTATACTCGCACGTGTTGTTTGTGAAGGAAGGTGCGTGCGAATTGGGGGAGATTTCGGTTTGGACTGTTGGGGAAAATCTGATTTTGACCTCTGGAGGACTCGATTGAATTGGATTTGAATTGAAATCATCAACCTGAAATTTCAGAAGAGTATCTCTAAATCGACAAAAATTTGACTGGATCCAATTTGATCTGTTAAATATCCAACCCCAGAGAGCTATGTCTAATTCAATTTCGTGTAATTAATTTTTATTTGTAAAAAAAATATTTTGCTGACCACCATGACTTTGCCGATCGTCCAGAAGTGCAACATTGACTGTTAGAAACAATCAAAAAATTCATCTATTAAGTGATTCGAGTTTTTACGGCAGATTGTCTTAGTAAATTTTGCCAAATTCAAATTATACGCTTTGACTGTCGTGTTCACGCAATTAATCACAGAGCACGCGTTTTGCTTTTACGAGTTTATCTTGAACCGAAAAATAAATCGACTAAAATTGAATAAAATATATTTTTAAAAATGAAAATTCTATAGTCTATAATCAAATCGAGAGTAACTTTTCAAAACTATAAGCCACAATTCAAAGTTTACAATTTTGTCAAACACAGTTTCTTGAGATCTTGGTTTCGGCATAATTAATTTCCTTTTATCGAATGGATATTTCAATAAATCACGTAAACAAATACGTATAGTTGGACAAAATTAATCGAAAGAAATTAAAATTTTTCAAAATATACTAATATCAAAAGTTTAATCAAAACTTGTAATAAATAATGTAAAATAAAAATAAAAATATTATCAAAAGTCATAAAAAAATAATTAAAAGTAGGAGCGAGAAAGAAAAATAAAGATGGGTTATAATTCCAAAAGATGAATAATTTAACTAGAATTTTTAAGAAGTAATCACATATTTTATTGTGAATTTATGAAAAATTACTTAATTTATCATTATTAATAAAAAACTTCTAGTGTTATACTATAAACTTACAAAAAGTTACATCAATTAAAATATTAAAAAAAATATTATATTTTAATTTTATTTTACAAATTAAAGTAATATAAAAGACCAAATTATAATTATTTGGTTTTAATTTGAATAACTATTAAATTAACATAAAAAATAAATTATGTTATTTCGATTTTTATGAAAGACCAGTTGTTTATTTCATAAAACTGTGAATTTAAAACTGAGTTTTGTCAACCTTATTGTCCGATTTTCACATTAGTTCTCAAATTTTTAAACATTTATATGAAATTTCATAATTTTTTAAATATTTATAAAAAATCCTCATTTTATTAAAATTGTATAAAAAGTCCTTCAGTTTTATTGATTTATAGAAAAGCCCACAGTTTTTTAAAATTATAAAAAATTTGCAGAAAATAATGAACTTTTAATAACTGCAAAACCCCTATTTTTCAAAAAAAATTGATAGAAAAGTTATTCTTTCGTTAAAAATTTATAAAAAATCTCTTTTTAAAAAAACATTTGCAAAAAAAACCTCAATTGTTTTTTAATTAATAGAAAAGTCCTTTTTCTTAAAATTTACATAACAATTCTCATTTTCTTAAAAATTTGCATAAAAATTATTATTTTATTAAAACTTATATAATATCCCTCAATTTAAGTTTTTTACATTTAAAAATTTTATTAAAAAATTCTTATTTTTCTTCAAAATTTACATAAAACTTCTCATTTTTTAAAAAATTTAAAATTTCTTATTTTCTTAAAAATAATGCGTAAAAGCTTTTTAATTTCTTGAAATTTACAAAAACATTCTCGTTTTCCTAAGAAATATAGAAAACCCTTCATTTTATTAAAAATTTAGAGTATTCGTTATTAAAATTTTACAAAAGACACTTATTTTTTTAAAATTTGGAAAATGCCCACTTCTAAAAAAATATTGAAAAACCCCTTATTTTTTAAAAATTATAGAAAAGCCTTCATGTTCTTAAAACTCTTACAAATATTAATTTTGAAAAGTGTTATTTAAAAATTATTTATGTTTTTTATCTTTTAATACGAAATATAACAAACAAATTACCTACAAAATTAATTATGTATTTCAAAAAATATCTCAGAAATGAGGAACATAACGTCTATGATTGGATTGAAAAGAGCATAAGGCTCAAGTAATTTGATAAAGAAAAAACGGCTCGAATAAAAAATAAAATTAAAATAAATATAAATTGAACTAAAGATATTAAGTATAACAAAGATTTTATTCTTGTAGATGATATAATTTGATTTTGATTGAGTTATTTTTTAATCTTAATAAGTGAAATAAAAAATTTATTATTTATTTTAAAAAATAAAAAATATATTACAAGTGAAATGTGTATAATAGAAATAAAAAATGAGAACTTTTTACAAAATTTTAAGAAAATGAGGGTTTTTTATAATTTTTAAGGAAAAATAATTTTCTATAAATTTTAAGAAAATAAAAGCTTTTTTGTACTTTTAAAAAAAAATTTAAACAAAATTTAAAAAACTAAGAGCCTATGGGATTGATTTCGACAGCTTGGAATAGTAAAGACTCTCGAAGCAATCACAAATTAAAATTTATTTTAATTTAAAGTACGCTATCAGGTATTGTGAGAATATTGGCTTTCAATAGTCACAAATTCCTATAGTTAATTACCCTGACAATTGTCAGAAATCTCTTAAAGCGAGAAACTGAGCTAATAAAATAGAGACACAAAAAAAAAAGATATTTGGTTGATTTTAAGAAATGATTCATGTTTTAAGTAAAAGTATATCCTCGCTTTATGATGAATTTCAACATGAAATTATAAAAAATATAAAAGAAATAAAGAAAGGAAAAGAAAATGAAGGAGCGGAGAAAAAATTTTGATGTGTGTTGCTACCCCGCTTCCCTACGCTGGACTATATGGTGTCCGACTCAGATTGACTTTGTCTTCGACAAATGTTGATGGCATCGTCTAATGAGACATGGAAAGGAATGAGAGAGGTTTGAGATATTTTCAATGGCTTTGAACATTAACGATAACTTCATTTATTTTAAGAACATCACCAACGACTTATAGGGTTAAGTATAACTTCGAAAATCTCATTTGTCAACTACTTTCAGGATCAATTAGTTTAAAGGGAGCATTGTCAACACTTCTAGGATTGACTACCTTGAAGGGTGTGTCACCAACTATTTCTGGGATTGATTAACTCGAAGGGCACATTACCAACCGTTCTAGGGTTGGCTAACTTAAAGGGTGCAATATCAACTGCTTGTAGGATTAATTAGTTTGAGAGCTACATCATCAACTATTATGGGATTAACTAGTTTGAAAGGTACGTCATCAACTACTTTTGGATTAACTAGCTTGAGGGGTGCATCGCTAACTGCTTCTATAGTGACTATCTTAAGAGGTACGTTGCCAATTGCTTCTGAAGTTGGCTAGCTTAAAGGGTGTGTCATCAACTACTTATGAGGTTGACTAGCTTAAAGAGAGCATCATCAACTGCTTGTGGCGTTGACCAGCTTGGAGGGTGTGTCATCAACTGCTTCAAAGATTAGATAACTTGAGAGGTATGTTATTAATTACTTCAAGGGTTGACTAGCTTGAGAAACGCATTGTCAACTATTTTTATGGTTGACTAGCATGAAAGATGTATCGTCAATGGCTTCTGGGGTTAACTAGTTTGAAAGAGTGTTGTCAACGGCTTCTAGGATTGAATATCTTGAAAGATGCATCATTAACTACTTTCTGGGGTTGACTAGATTGAAGTGTAGCCAATGATTTTGAGTATGTTAGTATTCAACTTCTTTAATTTGGTAGCGTTACCAACGATTTAAAGGGTTAAGTATAGTCTTAAAGTATGGCTGACAAATTTAAGCATGTTAGCGATTAAATTTTTTAGTTTAGTAGCATTACCAACTCTCTACGACTTAGAGAGTTGGGTATAAGTTTAAAGTATTGTTAAAGGCTTTTGTAGCATACCCAATAAAAGTTAGTTTGACCTTATTTAATTTTATTCAAACTAAATTTGGTTCGAATAAGGATGGTAATATCACCCTTCGTTCATAGTCTCGAAGTATTGTCGAAGGTTCAACATACTAGTGGGACTTGGTTTGACTTATCTCGAGCCTAATTAGGATTGAGTCTAAGGTCTAAGTTAATTTAATTTGATTTTTAGTCTATTTTTTTGATTAATTTATGTTCATTTAAGTCAACCTAGTTTTTGTCCATTTGTTTTAGCTGAGTTTAATTTTAGTATGATTAAGTTATTTTATGTTAAGCAATTTGATTTGAGGGTTTTTGACTATTTGTGATGATTTTAGGTGGACTTATGGTCCGATCTTAAATACGCGAACTCGAGGGCAGGCTCAACTCACGGGTTCAAAAGCTGGCTTAGAGGCATAAGTCTGAGAACTGACTGGGTGCAAATCCAAAGACTGACTTAAATGTAAACCCAAAGTCTAACTAAGTGTAAGCTTAAAGGCTGGCTAAACTATGAGTCCAAAGACTGGCTTGAATGTGAGTCCGAACACTGGCTAATACTTTTTTGCCAGTTGGTTCCATTATCACAAAGCAACGCCAAAATTGGCTTAGTTCCAAGATGTAGAATATATGTTGAATTACCACTTAGCGGGCTTATTAGGACTTGGGTTTCTTTCTTGGACAGGACACCAAATCCATGTATCTTTACCTATTAACCAATTTCTCAATGTTGAAGTTGATCCTAAAGAGATACCATTTCCTCATGAATTTATCTTAAATCAGGATCTTTTGATTCAACTTTATCTCAGTTTTGCCAAGAGAGCAACCTCCTTTTCACCTTGCAAGCCTGAAGGCTAGGTAGGTGTAAGTCAAAGGTTAGCTGAGTGCGATCTCAAAGTCTGACTTAGATACAAGTCCGAAAGTTGGTTTAGTGCAAGTTCGAAGACTACTTGATTGTAAACCCGAAGTCTAGCTAAAATGCAAATCCGAAGGATGACTTGGTGTAAACCCGGAGGCAGGCTAAGATGTCAGTCTGAAAAGTGATTAAGTACGAGCCCGAAGGTTAATTGAGTGTAAGCCCAAGGCTGACTTGGTACAAGCCATAAGGCTAGCTAAGTGCAAGCCAAAATACTGGCTTAGGTACGAGCCCAAAAGCTAGATGAGTACGAGTCCAAAAACTAGTTTAAATGCGAGCCCGAAGATTAGCTTAGATGTAAGTCCAAAGACTGACTTAGATGCGAGTCTGAAGGTTGGATAAGTGCAAACCCGAAGGCTAATTTAGTTGCGAATCTGAAGGCTGACTGAGTAAAAACCTAAAAGTTGGCTTAGATGTGAACCCAAAAGTTAACTAAGTGCGAGTTCGAAGACTGATTTAAATACGAAATCAAAGATTGGTTGAGTGCGAGTCCAAATATTAGATGAGTGTGAACCTAAAGACTGGTTGATATAAATCCGAAAACTGATTTGGTATAAGCCCGAAATCTAGTTAAGATATAAATACGAAGGCTATTTAGTGTAAACCCAAAAACTAACTTGATATAACCAGATTTCAGCATCTTTAAGAGGACAAGAGTGGCTGCGAGCAATTCCGTGGGTGTATCATTTTTGAGGAGATATTGGTGATCATGAACAATACAAGTGTGTAATTTTCAAAGGAATCATATATAATTATAGTGTTATTATTAATCATCTACCGCTTTCGAAAAATTATAAATGACTACAGTAATATCAATAGTCTATTGTTGTGCCACAGCAATTAATAAATGGCGGTAGTGATGTTAATAAAATTTTGTCAATACCTCGAAACTGGGATGACCACCAAAGTGACGGCAGAGGAACGGAGACAAGAACTCTGCTGGGCCTCTTTTTTTTTAATAACCTCTCTTGGTTTTTTTAGGTAGCAGCCGTTCTCAACTCACCTTTTTTTTATTTTTTTTATTCACTCGCTGCTTCTCCATTTCTTCCAATTTATCTCCTTTATTTTTCTACTAATCCAACTTCTCTTCCATCCATCCCTCGTGGCCTTCCCCTCCTTTTGTATTTTTCTTCAAAACCTTTTTTGTTGGCCGCAACTTTTTTTATTTTTTATTTTTTTATATCTTCCCTATTTTTCCTTCTCTACTTTCTTCCTGCATCTTTCTTCTCTCCTTTCATCTTCTCTTCTTCTTCCGTGCTTGTGGCCCTCACCGAATCTCATCACTCCTTCTTCATCCCTTCTTCCTCACCAAGACTTCTTTCTGGTCTTAAGCTTTTCTTTCTTCCAGCTCGTAGAGAACTTCATCCTCCTCGTTTAGAGTCATGGCCATCTCCTTCTTCCTTGAGCCCGAGCCCGAGCCCGAGCCGATGACATATGGCCGTATCAAGCTCCGACCAGCGGTGGGTAGCCATGGAGGGCGTCGAGGACAGCCCAGAATGAGGTTGAAGGGGAGAGTGCAGCATGGGCCAGCGTGGGCTAGAGGAGCAGGTTGAGCAGGCTAGGGCCAGTGCGGGCTGGAGGCGCAGTAGAGGCTCTGAGGCCGCACGAGGCCGATGAGAAGAGAGCAAGGGCGCAGGTCCTGGCATCTCCGGCAGGGGTCTAGTGGCTGGCTGGCGACGTCCTCGGGCGGTGGCAGCTCGTTAGTGGAGCACAGGGCGCGTGCAAGGCGAAGGCGGCAACAGCATATCGGCGAAGCACAGGACAGACAGTCAGCACTTCAGCAGGTGGTGCCGAGGGGAAGAGGCTTCGTTCAGGACCGTAACGAGGCGGGATGCAGTGGCGGGCGGTGAGTGGCCGCGTGCGGGTTGGTGGCGGAGGTGGCTTGGCGGGCTGGAGGCGGAGGTGGCGATGGCCGACGGCTCGCGTGCACAGGGCGGACGATGCGGGTCGACGAGTGCTGGTGTGGCGGCTTGGAGCACGGTGGCGGGCTCAAGCAGCAAAGGCAAGACTACTCTTCGAGGAAGAAACAAAAAGAGAAACAGGGAGATCAGAAGGGAAAGAAAAGGTAAAAAATTACCTTATTTTGCTTCAAATTCAATTCCTGATAGCCTCTCCGATCTTCTGCTCTTTCCGGTCTCCCTCGCTCTATTCTGCTGTCGTTCTGATCTCTTCTTTTTTTACCAGATTTCTTTTGTAGGCTCCTGAAAAATGAGATCAAAATTTTAATTAATTGATTTTGGAATGTGATATAAGGTTGATTGGATTTGATATCTTTAATTGATTTCATTTTGAAAATAAATAAAATTAAATTGGGGATGAAATTGGATTTCAAAATTTTATGATTGGATGGTAATTGATTGGGATTTATTTTTATGATAAAATCTAAATTTTGTGTTATTTTTGAATGATGAATTTTCAGAAAGCTATCGAAAAAATTTGAATTAAAGTCATAAGTTGCAAGGGCCTTTTTAAGAATCTATTTTGTAAATTTTTTAAACTTTTCAGAATTTTTTTAATGAAAATTGGATTTTTTTTTTGTAAATTAAAATTTTTGAGGAGTTTATTTACAAAAGTTAGAAATTTTGAGGGTTTATTTATGAAAAGTAGAAATTTCGAAAATTTATTTATAAATATAAAATTTTGAGGAGTTTATTCATAAACTCTAAAATTAATAAACTCCAAAATTTGTGAGTATCAATTTAAAATTTTAGATCTTTTAAGAATTTTTTCATAAAATTTTCATCTCAAGGATTTATTCGTAAGAAAAATCCGTTTAGGGATCGATTTGTAAAAAATATATTTGATTCAGGAACTTATATGCAAGATTTTGTAATTTTCACAATTTATAATATTTGATGAATTTTGGATTCGATTTTGAATCTAAATATTCAGTCCAATTGGTTCACTTTAGTTTAACTCCAAATTTTTTGATAATTTAAATTCGATTTGAACTCGGTTTTTGGTCAAATTCGATTATGATTTCGCTTCAATTGAGTTTTTTTATTTAAATCACAATCCAGTGATATTTAATTCTATATTTTGATTAAATTTAATTTTTGATCAAAATTGAATTAAACAAAGTCTTTGTACAAATTTTTAAGAAAATAATAATTTTTTCAAAAATTTTAAGAAAATGAGCAGCTTTTTGTATATTCTTAAGAAAATGAAATTTTTTTTATAAGCCCTTAAAAAATGAGCACTTTTTTGATAAATTTTTAAGAAAATAATAGTTTTTCTCTTATTTTTTAAAAATTAAATTTTTTAATAAATTTCTAAAAAGATGAGGGTTTGTAAATTTTTAGTGAAACAGACATTTCTATTGTTTTTAAGACAATTAGGCTTTTTATGTTATGTTTTAAAAAATTGATTGCTTTTCTACAAATTTTTAAGTAAATTTTAATAAACATAAAATTTTTTACAAATATTTAAAAAAATCAGGATTTTCGTTAAACTATAATTATATTATAATCGTCCAAAATTTTGATTCATTTCAAGGAGCCCTTCTTAAAAAGTTTTAAAAATAAATTAACATCTTCTTGGCGGGTTGAAATTATTTTCTTTCCCGCCACACGTTTGCCATCAAGTACTCGCCGGTCACGAGGCTTTCTCGGAATCTCCTTCGCCACCTCCACAGCTCGGTTTCACAACAGCGCCCACGACCAAGCTCAAGCCATCCTACATGGACTCCTTCCTCCACCCAACCAAACCGTTGGCCTACGAGCTCTCCGGCCAACACAACATCCTCCGAAACCAAGCCTTCCTCAAAAGCCTTGGCATCGGGGCCACTCCATCCGCCACAAACCATCTCCGCCCTCCCATCAAGCGTCCCAAGTTCCTGCTTTCCGTCCCCGCCCCGCTCCGTCGCAGCTCCCGCCTCCGCCCCATCGATCAAGAGGCCGCCCCGGAGCCACCGGAGATTCCAGCCACAGAAACCACCGATTCCCCTGTATTCCAGTACGCTTGTGACGCATCATTTAACCTCTCTTCTGGTTCCACGGCGCCGTCGTGCCCGATCACGGGCTTCAGAGTGGCTGGGAAGGCGTTTCTGGACCCTTCGTTGACAAAGATTTATGCTCTGGATGTGTGTTTCTTGAAGGAAGGGCGGTTCTTGGTGGCCGCTGGGGGGCACAGAGGGTTCATAACGGTGCATAGAGGAGGAGACGAAGCTATTGAGGACGCCGGATAGGAGACAAATGAGCCGCTTATTTGCTGGAAGGGGAGCAGGAGCTGGATCTCAGGCGTGGGGTTCGTGGAGGAGAATCCCATGTTGCTGGTTTCGAGCTCAAATGATGGTGGAGTTGTCGTTTGGGATATCAAGAAGCAGCAGGGCTCCATGGTGGGGTCGTGTTGGTCGCCGCAGGTTGTCGTGGAAGCCAAGGGGTTGCATTCCGACGGTGTATTTGGAATGAATTGTTTTGGTTGCTGGATTGCAACGGCATCCAAGGACTCTTCTGTAGGTGTTTCCCGGCTTGGGCAGGCCGGTGAGCTGGTTGTGGAGCGGAATGTTTCCGGTCATCATTCCGGGGTCATCAGGGGGGTCTGTTTCAGGTGAATTCCTGGATACTTCTTTGTGTAATTTTGGATACATTGAGTCCTCTTTTTACGATTCTTTCCTCATATTTATATACAAATTTGGCAGATGGAACACCATTCTCACTGCATTCATTCTATTTGATTGTATGATTTTTTTTTCTGTTGATTTCATGCTATCTCTATTCCGCTATAATCATGGAAATCAATTGATTCGGCCCCCTCAATGATTTAACTTCCTGTAATGTTAACTGTAGATGATGAAGAGAGCTTTTGTAATAAGAGCAGTACAAGTAACAGGAAGAATCAAGCTAAATGTAACTTAAACTATTAAATTTTGTACTTCAAGATTCAAACTTTCATTTGTTAGAAACTCAAGAATACAGAACTGAAAATGAAAAACTGTTTTTGCTCAGGTATTGTCTGTTTTGTTCAAAGATACTGCTGAATTATTATATATCAAGGTCGAAAAGCAGAGAGCCTTTGATTCAGATTTTTGTGGCCTACAATAATTTTCCAGACCGATGAAACTCAAACTCTTTCTTCTTTCTGTTTGTATATTATCTGTTGCAGGGATGACACAGATACACTAGCTGATTGTGGAGCCGATGGTCGTATCTGCATCCTTGACACAAGATTGCCTCAGCTGTAATCACCAACTACTCGTGTAACCGCCCATTATTGGAGCTCATTATCCACGACCCAACAACCGTCCCATATTTATAGACAGTAATTATCCATTATTGGATAATCAGGATTTAAAGATAAATTAATTTTTATTCTTTATAGAGGGATAACAAATCATTTTCATATTAAATTTTCTCGGATCAAGAACTTATCTGAAAGTGAAAAGAGTCAGAAAATGATCATCATGAAGACTTGCAGAATGACGAAAAGTTTCGAGACGATCACTATCGAGATTCGAGATAGGTTAAGTTTGTTTTTTTTCGTTTTCTCTTTGTCTCTATTTTTGAGATAATTTTATACTGAATAATTTATAAACTTAGTGACTCTTATGATACTTAGGAGTAGAATGATAATATAGATTTAAGCAAAACTCAATAAAAACTTAAAAA
This sequence comes from Trichopus zeylanicus subsp. travancoricus, assembly GCA_005019695.1. Classification (NCBI taxonomy): domain Eukaryota; kingdom Viridiplantae; phylum Streptophyta; class Magnoliopsida; order Dioscoreales; family Dioscoreaceae; genus Trichopus; species Trichopus zeylanicus. Next base: position 237,899 of record RXID01022096.1, read on the forward strand.
AAAATAGATATGTCGAAATTTTTATCTTATTGAGAATAGAAAAATTAGAGGGTTATATTTGTAAAATCTTCATTTTCTGTCCATAGAGTAGCGAGGGCTGCTCATCGTCGGCCGGTTATGGTTTCGGAGCTAGGTGGCCAAAGCAAGGTGGCTGACGCTAGCGACGCGCGTGGCACGGTGGCACACATGGATATTGCACACCAGCAGCATGCACAGTTGAGCGCCACAAGCTGCGCTAGGCTACGCGTGATGGATTGTGCGTGACCTAGCGTGATGGCGTGGGTTTGACGATGACAGGGGTGCAGCGGTGGTGACCCAACAATAGCGGTGGTCCGGCGGTCGTGGCAACCTAGTGACGGTGATGGTGAATTAGAATTAGGGTTTGATGGTTTGAGTTGAGGAAGAAGGAGAAGAGTTTAGGTTTAGTTTAGTATTGATTTTGATTTAGGTTGAGATTCTGGTTTGAAGTTGGTTGGGTTTGGGTTGAACCTTGGGTTAATTGAGTTAGTAATGTCATAAGTTGTTTGGATCAAATCGAATAATCTTAATTCATAATTTGATGGAATTAGATTAGGAATTTAACTAGTAGCCGGTTGGACATCTAGAGAACTTATTTGTTCTAAATTGGATTAATTAGTTGATTCGTTGAATTTAATCTTAGATTTATAGAATTTATTACGAATTTAAATTAAATATAATTAGATGTTAAATTGGAAAAACCTAGTAAATCTAAATGACTCTGATTGATTGGATTGAGTGATAAATTGATTTGAATTTGGGATAAGTGATTAATGATTGCAATGAGATTTGGTTGGGACATTTAAATTTTATTAAGGGTAAATTTATAAGTTGAAGTGAGAAAATTAAATGGAATCACATGGGAAGATATGATGAATTCATTAATATTAAAATGTAAGGATGGCTGGGGATTTGCTTGTAATTTATTTGAATTGGAAATCGATTGGATCGGTTATGATTTAGAAATTTAAAGGATTAATTTATAAACTAAATTGTGTTAAAGACTTATGTGAAAAATTTACTATAAAGATTAAATTTAGAATTGTTAAGAACTTTTATGATAAACTATTGGATGAATGGCTGAAGATAATAATTTAAAAATTTTGAGGTTCATAATATAAATTAGCTAAATACTTAACTTGATGATTGAGTTATAATTTGGAATAATAAAAGGGATTTTCTGTAAAAATTTCCTTTATCCAATTCCGTCCAAATAATATATATAAAAAAGATATTTTATAATTGAGGGACTAAATTGTATAGACATATTTAAACAATTATAACTCTCTTATTTGAACTCCTATTTTGATGATTCAGGAGTTGTTGGATTCAGTTTTTCATACTGATTCTATTAGTGATCTCAAATTCTTTCTTTTGATGATATTTTCTAGCTGATTTAGTCTGATTTGTGATCGAGTCGATTCGTTTCTATTGTTCGGTAATTTTCATTCGATATTTATTGTGACTGAGCTTTTGATATATTAGGGGATGTACACAGTAAGACTTTATTTAGTTAGTACTAGTCGGTGATTTCCTATTTCAATAAGGGATTAGCAAGAGTATTAGACGTGACAGTAGCCAGTCTCATGAGTTTTAGTAGATATGATCCGTTGTGTAACTAGACAAGATCACTACTTCATCAGCAGTTGGGAGTATAGTATGATACGACTTTGTTTAGCAGGAAATCTAACCACACCTATATACTGATTTACGTGTAAATTGGTTCAATCCTGTCTGATGGGAGGTGTAACCATGTTCGTAATATCGATAGGGATGTCCATAGTCATTGTTTGTAACCGTTGGTTATCGTGAGTGCGATATTTTTATTAATTTATTCTTTGATGTGGATATTGAGTTATCTAATCATCATTATCGTTGTATTACTATTAATGTTATTGTTGTTAATTTTATTGTTACTTTTTATATATTAATCTCTTCTACTGTCTGAAAGAAGTAATTTCCTATTGATCATTTTTGACTCATTCTTTAACTGTTCTCATCCATAGGAGGGTAGTCGATAAGCACATGTAGTAACAGTAGCAATATATTCACACATGATTAGCTTAGAGCTAATTTTTTTATATGTTATTTTTTTTTTATATATGAGAAATTATTGTGAGAAATTTAAATATGTCTGGTTAAATTACTTTTTTTTATGTTATATGAATTATATTTACATTAATATAATAAATCTTAATTTTATATATTTTGTAAATATTTTTATATATGTTATTGATTTTGTATTGTAGTTCAATTGAATACATCATGAGTGTTAAATTAGCCATGCGCACTCACCATCTAAACAACATTCCAGTGCAGTGAACACAATCATCTGCTACGACATCAGAACCTACGATAAACCAAGCCATAAACTTCAGGGTCATGTTGAGGCGAAGTCCGGCACATGCTATCAGATTAACAGACCTGCATTTGTGGATGGAGGGAACGCCGTAGCTACACCAGGGCAAGGATCAAGAAAGATCTCTCTTTACATTGTTGACACTGCAAAACTCGTGAGCCAAGGGGTAATTGGATATGATGCTAACTATTAAGTTCACCCAAAGTGGTGGTGACCATCAAATGCTTTGGGCTGCAGGGAGGCAAACAAGTCAGCTTTGTGCATTGCCTTGAGTAAAGACCCAGGTGAATTAATGAAATGGTTTATAATGTTAGTTTGTATGCTAAAGCTTGTAGAATGATAGTCAAATGTTTTTTTTTCATGCATCGTTCCGTGTTCATGTTTTTATATTTTGAATAGGGAGGTGTCAACTAGATGGGCAGCCTACTAGTCCAACTTGGCTTGCACGCAGAAATGTTGTTGGGAGAGATATTTCATCATACAATGAACCTAGTGTGATTCCAATTCCAGTAGAAAAAAGATTAGGTTTAGTAGTTCCATATCTTCTTACTAAGATGTTTTTCTCATGCTTTAGTCCTGTTCTTGCCAACCACTCAATTTTGGATTAACAACAGTGAATTCTTCATATTCTTGCGGTCAAACATGGACCGGATTTTGAATCACCCAGTTGAGCGCAGGCAGGAGGATCAAAAACTCCAACTATATAGCTTAATAGTTCATCTTGTTATTTTCTGCCTTCGTTTGATGACTATCACAGCCATATAGGTTGAAAATATGCGGCACATACGGTATCTTCTCAAGCAGCTCTATTAATCAGGAGGTAAGTCTCAAACTTGCCGCATTGCCCTTGAGACATGACCGATGATAAAATGAGCAACACAAACACCAACAGAGAAGGGAGATGGTCCCTCCGCGGAGCCACCGCCTTGGTCACCGGAGGCTCCAAGGGCGTTGGGTGGTCCTTGAGTACCTTGGCTATTGTGTTCTTTGGATATCTGGTTCTATGCTACTAGTTTTAAAATTTAATCATGGACATATAACAGGTATGGCATGGTTGAAGAACTAGCTAGACTTGGTGCGTCCGCGCACACATGCTCTCGCAACGAAGCTGAGCTCAATGAAAGTCTACGAAAATGGCAATAATCGGGGCTTCCGGTAACTGGATCAGTCTGTGACGTGTCCTCTCGATTCGATCGTGAGAAGCTGATGGAGAGGGTCTCTTCCATTTTCAGAGGGAAGCTTGACATCATTGTGAGTCTTAAACCAAATTCTGGTCGGATGTAGAGCCATCCCATTCTGGCTAGAACCTAACCAAAATGTCTTTGCGTGGTCAGGTGAATAATACAGGCACTGGCGGTCCCAAGCCGGCCACGGATTACACTGCAGAGGACTCGTTTGTAATGAGCATCAACTTCGAGTCCGCGTTCCATCTGTGCCAGTTAGCTCACCCAATGCTCAAGGCCTCAGGGGCCGGTAGCATTGTCTTCATCTCCTCCATTGCTGGGCACGCGGGGAGCAAAGACTTAGTTTATGCAGCAAGCAAAGGTGTGTATGTACGCAGTAAGGATCTTTGCTTCCATGATGCGTTCTGTCAGTACCAACAGTGAGCCAATTGGCTGCTTGTTTCTTCGGAGCAATGAACCAGCTGACAAGAAACCTTGCTTGCGAGTGGGCAACAGACAACGTCAGATCCAATTGCATCGCTCCTGGCATAATCGGGACTCTGATTGTACAATCGGTGCATCGTCTTCCTTGATTTCTTTTTCTGCAAAATGTTATTTGTAGTAGTTGCCCTTCTTATTCTTGTTACTACTTGCTACAGCAGCTGCTGCTACTATTTGAGTTTCGGTTTTTGATTTTTACAAGTGATTGGAGGCGGAGAAACGGCGAAGAAAGTAGCATCTTTGATACCTTTGGGGCGAATTGGCGAGCCAGAAGAGGTGGCTTCCTTGGTTGCATGCGTCATAAAGATTCGGAATTATTAGAATTGATAATTTCAGTAATTCCGTATTCGAAATTTGACCCCGCGCAATTTCAGTTCGCAATTGGGGCAGAAATTCGCAAATTTCTTCAATTCTTGTCTTCTTTCTTTTTGTCACCTTCTTCCCCGATCAACCTGCCTCCCACAACGGTCCGCGATCATCACCCTCAAGCACCCGTGCTCGATTATCACCCTAAATAAACGCGTTTATCCTCCGAGTTCGCCCGTCTCCTCCAATGGCACCTCGTTCCATCTTTGATGCTAGAGCTCTGAAAGCGGAGCTCGAGAACGGAAGCATTAGCGCCAACTTCATCCCAGCCGAAGTGCGGCTCTCCTCTTCATTTCTCTCGATCATCATGATAGAGTTTTTTTTGATAAATTTTTGGTGATTTTTAGGTATGTAATTCAGGACCCTAGCTTCCATCTTGATGAAATCCCATCACTTCCTTTGGCGGTATCCGAATTGGGTGATATTTTCGTTGTTGTTTGAATTATTTGTGATCGATTTGGTCCTCCGAAGCCCTATATTTGGTTGCTTGTGAAACTGCATGAGACTTCTGTATTTTATTTGTGTCTCATTTTGATTCGTAGGCTACTTTTTATACTCAACAAAGAGAAACATAAAATGATCCATGATCTTTTCAGTTTCTGTTAACCTTGTTGAGATCATTCATTGAAATATATACCCTGTTTGATCTGTGGATTTATCCTGTGAAGAAAATCTCTTTCGGTACCATACTCACAAGTCTAGCTCTAGTTTTTGTTAGTTCATTTGATCATCTTCTGTTCAATATTTTCAGACCATGCAAAATTCTGCGAATTTGCTCATCACTTGCTAGATGTTTTTGACTCTTAATATTGCTTTTGCTTAGGTTACTCATCCTCTAATTTGCCGGAGCATGAGTTTTGACAATGTCATTCACAGGAATTGGTCTGTATGCATAGTTTTAGTCGGAAAAGGATTCTGGGATGAGAGTGAGATGCTGCTTCGGGAGTAATTGTTGGTTAGGACTTTCAAATATTTTGGTTGTCCACTACAATATTCTGCAAACTCTTCTTGGATGCATAGAAACAATTATTATTACTAGTGGATAGGTTTTTCTTGTTTATTTAACTTGGAGTCTGCTTGTAGAAAATATTTCTAACGGTACTCTTAGTTGTGTTAACCTATCTCTCTCTTTCTCATCACCAAGAACATAATGAGAAACATCACCTCCCATGCATTTGAACACTAGGAATATCTTTTGCATAATTTGCATGAAAAATTTGTTGATATTACTGCTGGATGGAAGGAGTGGCTGTTTTATTATTGAGTCTTTGTGTTACAAGTAATTCTTCAAGGAATTGGAATAGTTTTCCAAGAGTAAATGTATCTTTTTTACTATCTTATGTTTGCTTCAGTGTAGCAAACAATCTACCATTATTTTTTTTGGTAATGTTTTCTTATTCTTGGAAATTTGGTAAATTCATATTGGTCATCTGATTCAAGATATCAGTTCATAAGTATGTGTAAATGTCTAGGTTACTTTTTTTTTTTCTGCTTTGTCGTAAAATCCACATAGAGCTAATATTGTTTTAATATCATAATGGTGGTCTATGAACAACATTGTGTGTCTCATCTCAGGTGATATCTGTTATCTAACTAGTTTTATCGTTGCTGTGAGTTGACAATAGAACATTCTTATTTAAAGTCGAATCCAGAAGCTTTCTTGAATGAAATGCCTACTTCTCTTGGATGTTAAAGGATATTGCAGATTATGGAGTTTCTCTCCAAATAACTCAAATTCTTTCCTATTTTGTTTCAAGTTGGTTGCAAGATGGGTTGTAAATTCTGTGCAACTAGGACTATGAGTTTTAAGAGCAATTTTTTACATAGAGAAATTGTCGAACAGCTGGTTCATGCAAATCGCTTCTCAAGCATGTGCAATATTTTTTTCATGGTTCATTGTACATAAGATAACTATTTTTCATTATGTTCATTTTTTTTGCAGACATCTGTTCATGTTTTTTACGAAATCTATGTATTAGTTAAGTTGTTGTATATGATGTATTTCAATTTTGTAAATAGCTATATATTTTTCGTTATTAGTATAGATATAATTGTTATTCTTTCAATTATTAATATTATTTCAGAAAAAATAAATTAAATTTTTTGTATCTAAAACTATATGAAAAAAATTCCATCTACTCATTAAGTTTTTGCACATTTTTTATGAATTTTAATACCTATAAATTATATACTTGTAATTTAAAATATATTTTATTAATTGAATAAATATTTATTAAAAAATATTTTATTTTTTCTTAACTTGTCAAATATTCTAAATATATTTTTACTATTTATTTATATTTTTAACCATCAAAATATATTTTATTGGCTTACTAATTAAATATTTATATTTTTTTCAAAAATAAATATGAATAGAGCAAAAAAAACGGTAGTCTTATTTATTTGGAATTGGGTTATCATATCCTCAATTCTAACTTCAATCAAACACCAAAATTTTAAAAATTGACGGAATTAGTTGATTTTCATTTGCAATTCAAACGCCAAAATTTATAGAATTTATGAAATTAATAATTTTTTTTTATATTTCAAAAGTGTATCAAAATACTAGAATTTATCAATTCGGCCAATTTTCTCAAATTTTTAAAATTAGTTGAATCGACAATTCTCCTAATTTCGAATTCGAAATTAATCCAAATAACCCTTACTACACTAGTGCCCAGAGCACTGATATAAAAGGAAATAAAGCATTATTTTGTGCTTAAATTTTTTGGAATTGTGGTCTTCCTGTCTTTTTATCTATTTAGATTGACTGCTTGATCATATTATCATCATTGTCCTTATTAGATAAGAAGTCGCAAAAGAAAATATATTTGTAATAAATTATAAGTTAATTGATATAGTGGAAAAAATTTTACTCATTTCATATATAAATCTTTTTATAAATAGACTTTATATAGAATTATAAGGCCTCCTTTGGTTTATCTTTAAATACGTGTATTAATAATACAAAATAAATCAAATTACAATGGTTCGATTTTAATTTGACCACTTTCATGTATGCTTCAAAAGTTAAAAATTATTTAAATGTGAATATAATATATTATGACTAAAGATATTTCTGATGTAGCGAAAAATTCTTTTACTAACTTTTAAGTGGTGAATCTTGATTTCTCCATTATTGGCTCACCAATTTGATCCTATAAAAATATTGGATCTTATACAAATTAAATATCTCAAGCTTTCAACAAGCTATTTGAAAGTGTCATTCACATCTTGTCCCTCATTAAATTCGAAGAGGTTTATGCTTCCATTAACTAATGTGCCAACTAATTTACAATCTTTTATATGAAATTTTTTGAGAATATCCATTGTATATGTTTCTTGAGAGATGAAGATATTTTTTTTGCTTTGACCCACTTTGATGTCAAAAAAATAGAACATTACTCTTATATTTATCATCTCAAACTCTCGTGTCATATTCCGTTTGAATTCTTTAATTATAAGAGGATTAGTACAGGTGAATATGAAGTCATCTACATACAAGCAAATAAATAAAATATCTTCGTAATCATTTTTTTCATATAAAAAAAGTGTTCACATGAGAATTAGCTATAACCATTTTTTTTTGAAAAAATGGGTCCTACTATGCCAAGCTTTTAATGTTTGTGTCAAGTCATACAAGGTTTTTGTAACTTTAACACTTTTCCTTTGTGTCTTTTCTTGATATAGCATGAATGTTATTCAATATATACCTCTTTTTTAAAATAATAATTTAAGATTGTTGGCTTGACATTCATTTAAAAGATTTGTCATTAATGTTGAGTTGCCAAATAAATAATTAGTCTAATAATTTCAAGTCGAACAATATAAGCATTATATATTTGTGAAGTTCTCAATTCAGGGTGATTTGTGGTCCACTTGATTTTTAAATTTTATTTTTCCTAATTTTTTTCAAAAAATCTCGTTAATAGATAGATTTATCACAGTCATCGTATATTGCTCAATTTTAATTTCTAACATTTTATTGATATAAGAATAAAAATAATTATTATCAATTGTAAGTTTTAATGATTATCCACGGGTCCGAGGCCCATCAAACCTAACAAAATTCCTAATTTTGAATGCAATCTTATTTTTTTCACTATTTTTAAACAAACTCAAAAAATTAAGTAAACAATATAAATTTGGAAATTTGGAATTTCCGTCAACCCCAAATCGGAAGCGGCGAAATTCAAGTTCGCTAGTTCTGCATGACGAAACATGCTTAATTTTAGTTATATTAAAAACTTATTGGGTGGTTTTTTTATAAAACTTCCGGTTCATGAACTTCACGACGGATTCGGACGGATTCGGACGGCTGAATAAGTGGGCCCTCGTTCTCCATCTGTCGTTTTCCGGAGGCCGTCAAAGCGGCGATCTAATTTCTTCCTTTCACAGGGCTGCATGTCTGTTTTGTCCACGTCCTTTAGTTGATTATTTAATTCGCGACTATTCCAACATACATAACCGTTTGAATAAAGTGGGCCCTCGTTCTCCATCTGTCGTTTTCCGGAGGCCGTTAGAGCGGCGATCTAATTTCTTCCTTCACGCGGCTGCGTGTCTTATTGTTCCACGCCCTTATTTGATTATTTAATATGCGACTATTCCAACATAACTAACATCCCTTAAATTTTGTCAACCGAGTTTGGTACACCAAAATTAATTATATATTCTAATGTGGTCCACTGAACATCAAAATTAAAAACGGAAAGAATTTATCTCTCTTTATTGTCAAATATTTAGTCACCATTTAACTTAAAATAAAAAATTAAGATTAAAATATATTTTAAAAATCTGATTAAATTTTTGGTATTTGAATATAAGTATGACTAATGAATTATTTATTTTTTTTTAACCTTTATATTCTTAAGTATATTATTAATTGAAGTTTGAATGAATCAATATAAGAGTAATATGGTAATCTATTTTTTAAAGTAACATAAAGATAATTTAATTATCTTTTTAATATTTGAATGATAGTCTGATCAGCAAACTTGCTTCTCCTTTATTTAGGTACATGAGTATAAATAATGCTTTCAAAGGCTCTTAAATGAGATATATTTGACTTTCATTTACTCCAAATTCACCATGTAAAGTTTTTCTAATAGCCTTACATCTTCAAAATTAAGATGTTCATATCGAAAATGCCAAAATTAAGAAGAATTTTTGAAATAAGAGAAGTTCAAATACTTCAAAATATCACTTCAAATGTTCAATATAAATACTTAATTCTTCATCATATCCACCTTTATTACAATTTTTCTTTCATTATCTCTAATATAGAGATTACAATCCTTTATAACAATAGAGTATCCCTTCTCCAGTAGTTATCCCAAATTTAGAATATTATTTTTTATATTTAGAACATAATAAATATTGGAGATCAATTTACACTTGTCATTTTTAAGAAAATACAAATGCCACTTTTGTCTTTTATAGGCATTTTCGAAGAATCACTAAAGTTAACATTTCCACTTACCGACTTATCAATATTTCTAATTAATTTTTTTTTCACACATGTAGTTGCCGGCACCAGTGTCTAAAAACCATACATATGCTTATTTTCCATTATCTCCTTTTATAGGGACGTAAGAGAGTAGGTTTTTCATCCAAATTTTTCTCAATGTAGTTGGCATTTTTTTAGCATTAGCATTTGAATTTTTCTGACATTCAAAAGCAAAATAATTATATTTACCATAAATGTAACATTGGATTTTAGATTTATTATATCGAGGACTTCTTCCTCTTCTATGACCTCCTACATAATTTTGAGTTCTCTATTCTACATTTATTGATGATCGTTCACCTCTTCCTCTTTGTCATCGTCCTTGGCCATGATTGCAACCACAACTATGACCAGTTCGTCGACCTCTTTGAGATAACTTACTCATATCTCCTTACTTTTCTTCACATGATAATTTGACTTAGAGGGTTTGCCTTAAAAACATTTTCTTCTCATTGAGTATTCTTTACTCATTAACTTTCAAGAAGTTTGTAAACTCATCAATTGTCATCTAATCCAAGTCATAGGACTACCGATTGTCAATTAAAATTTCTTTCGCTTTATTCGACTCAATCTAGGAGTATCACATAAGATTAACTAATAAGATATCTTATTTTGATATTATACCCAAAATCAAACTAATATCAAAATCAACACTTATAACATAAATAATTAAATTCTAATGTATAAACATGAGTTTATAATAATTATATAATAAAATCAAATTAGGAAGAAATACTAGTAAAAATTGATTTAAATTTGACACCAAAAACAACACTAACAGCAATATTTTTTCAGAATATATAATCCCACAAAATCTAATTCTAAACCAAATCAATAAAATTATAAAAAAAGAAAAGAAAAATAAATAAAACTTATATTCATAATTTTTGGTATTTGAATATTTGAATTTATCTCTCTTATTGTCAAATATCTAGTCACCATTTAACTTGGAATAAAAAATTAAACTTAAATTTAAAATTAAGATTAAAATATAAAAAAATCTGATTAAATTTTTAGTATTTGAATATTAGTTTGACTAATAAATTATTTAATTTTTTTGAATCTTTATATTCTTAAGTATATTATTTATTGAAGTTTGAATGAATAAATATAAAAATAATATGGTAACTTATTTTTTAAAGTAACATAAACATAATTTCACTAGTTGTTACTGGCTAACCGAGGAAGAGGTTAATAATTTCTCATTAATCATTTCAGAAAAGTTGTTATACTTTTCTTTCTTTGAATTTGTTTTTTGACTCATAAGGAAAAAAAACAAAAAACACCACGTTCTATTTGGTGTAAGATCTACAAATGGAAGAGCTAGAGATAAGAACAGATGAGCCACAAATGGCAGACGCCAACACACACACAGAACAAAGGTGGACTCTCCGGGGAGCGACTGCCTTGGTAACCGGGGGCTCCAGAGGCATCGGGTGGGTACTCCTCCATACCTTTTTTGCTACGTTCTTCCTTTTACAATGCTCAACATAAATTTCTGCGCTCCAGAACCTTGAACATAGCCTACGGTCCTCGTGTTCTTGCAAGTTCGGGAGTTGGATAGAGTAATATGCTTCCGGGATTTACATTGTCCTCGAAGATTTCTTACCACCATTCCATCATTCTTTGTGCGTTTCATCTATTCCTCTCTACAAGAACATGCTTCGGATTTGATTTATCTTCTGAATCGCCCACTTTTGACACATCTACAATCCTTGGAGGGGTGCTTTTTGATTGTTACGACTCCATTTTAACGAAAAAAAAACTTAGAGTTATTAAATTTTAATATAAAAAAATTCGTCTCTTAAGATAATATTTCCTATGCATCGCGAATAGCTCAAGTTATTAAATTTTAAGGACACCACAGGCATGCAATAGTTGAAGAACTAGCTGGGTTCGGCGTGGCTGTGCATACATGCGGTCGCAATGAAGTGGAGCTCAACAGAAGTCTTCAAAAATGGAAAGAACTCGGCCTTCCGGTGACCGCTTCCGTCTGCGACGTTTCGTCTCGGGTTGAGCTGGAGGAGCTCATAGAGAGAGTCTCTTCAATTTTCAATGGAAAGCTTAACATCCTGGTAAGTATGTCAATATGTTACTGCACACACGTTGTGGTCGTCAACGAGTCATGTTTGTTGTGCTGCAGGTGAACAATGCAGGAATAGGTTATCCAAAACCCACAGAAGACATCACTGCAGAGGAGTACATGTTCATCATGAGCACCAATTTCGACTCGGCGTTCCATCTCAGCCAGTTATCTCATCCTCTTCTGAAGGCCTCAGGGTCCGGCAGCATTGTCTTCCTCTCTTCCGTTGCAGGGGTCGTCGGCGCCAGTACACCTCTCGCTCTTTATTCAGCAAGCAAAGGTATTCAACCAACACGTCTTGCTCTAAAAAACATTATAAGATGCAGTTTTGTTTTTGAAGCTGTCATTATTCTTAGGAGCAATAAACCAGCTCACCAAGAGCTTGGCTTGCGAATGGGCCAAGGATAACATCAGATCGAATTGCGTCGCACCAGGGCCAATCAAGACCAAGCTCATTCGCCCGGTACACCTTGTCCTCATCATCTTTAAGCAACAGGTTAACATCTCCAGGAGAATTTTGATATACCTCATACATTGTTTGCTGTTTGCCGTTGATACTTGATAGTTGCTCGAAAATAAAGAAGCTGCGGCGAAAGAAGTGTCTAAGGTGGCTTTGAGGCGTTTTGGTGAGCCAGAGGAGGTGTCGTCGCTGGTGGCATTCCTTTGTCTTCCTGCAGCTTCATACATTACTGGTCAAGTCATCTGTGTCGACGGAGGATGCTCCATAAATGTTCTCTAGATTCAAGTAGATTTGTGTATGCTGATTATGCAGATAGTTGCTTGAATAAATCTAAGACATAAAAGTGAAAGCTTCATTTTGCTAATGACCACTATGTATTTTGCTTGAATAAATATAAGCTTCATTTGCAGATATGACAAAAGCCCAAGCAGATTGGAGTAGGAGAAACGCATCTTCGACTCAAACCGAGGAAACCAAACTTCATCAACACCTGACATTATGCGGAAGAATGAGCTTGATTTTGTTACCGGCCATTTCGAAATTTCTCGGAGCCAAGTACGGACACAAATTTTAACATAGATGAGTTCATGGCTTTAATCAAACGGCAAAGATGAAAAGACACGAAGCGTAGCTAGTCACTCCCAACACTATAATAAATATGGATCTTGACGGTGTTCAACCTCCAGTGTTTTTGACAAAATACCGTCGATACTTTTATACAAATTTATCAAAAAATATCGTTATTGTGTTAGATTTAATTATCCAAACAGTAAGTTTAATCTTTCAAACGTGGCAAACAGCTTATTGTTCGAGCATGTGAACCTAAAATAATAACAGTTTTATATAAACGTCATTAATATACTAATTTTTCTTGTAGTTTAAGTAGTACAACCGGGATTTTCACATGAAAATGACAAAAATGAGGAAATTCAAGACCACAAATATAAGTGAAGCGTGGCCATTCTTTTGTTATTCTGAGGGGAACAAGTGTCCGAAGGACGACCTCACGATCTGCAAAATTCGAGCTCTATGAGACGAGAAAAAGAGATAAGAATTATAGTTGGCTCCATTTTTCCCCGCAACAAGAGAGAAGACAAATGGCGGACACGAACACCCAAAGAGAACAAAAATGGTTCCTCCGTGATACCACGGCCTTGGTCACCGGCGGCTCCAAAGGCATTGGGTACTCTTCATACGCTCTCTGCTATGTGCTCTGTAGATCTCCTTACTTGAATTGGACATCAAAAATTGCATCACAGGTATGCCATAGTTGAAGAACTAGCCGGCTTTGGTGCCACAGTCCATACATGCGCTCGTAACGAAGTGGAGCTCAACGAAAGCCTGCGAAAATGGCAGGAACTCGGCCTTCCAGTGACTGCTTCTGTATGCGATGTTTCGTCTCGGGCTGAGCGGGAGAAGCTTATAGGGAGGGTCTCTTCCATGTTCAATGGAAAGCTTCACATTCTTGTACGTTAATATATTATTACACACTTCAAAAATGACTTAGCCCTATTTGTGTTTTTTTACATTAGCAATGTTGGTCTGTAGGTGAACAACGCAGGAATAGGTTATCCAAAACCCACAGAAGACATCACTGCAGAGGAGTACATGTTCACCATGAGCACCAATTTCGACTCGGCGTTCCATCTCAGCCAGTTATCTCATCCTCTTCTGAAGGCCTCAGGGTCCGGCAGCATTGTCTTCCTCTCTTCCGTTGCAGGACTCGTCAGCGGCAGCGTACCTTTGTCTCTTTATTCGGCAAGCAAAGGTATTCAGCCAATGCATCTTTTTTAAAAAACCAATATTTTAAGTAACCATTTTAGTCCGTTTTGATGGAATCTAATTTGATTTCGATCAAATTATTTTTTAATTTTTTTATTAAATTTTGATTTTAAATTTAAAAATATTAAAATATTTTTTTAAAATAAAAAATTACATATATATTTACAATTATTAAATCAAAAAATTTAAATAAAAATTTACTTAAAATATGGAAAAAAATGTAGCAGCGAGAATTTGTTAACCGCTTATGCCAAACATCTATTATAATAAAAATATAATATATAAATATAAATAATATATTTAAAAAATTTTAAATTAAATTTTAGATTAAAATATTAATTTAAAACTTTTAAAAAAACATCAGAGACCGTTTTGTTCACGATTGAATTGTCAGGAGCAATGAACCAGCTTAGCAAGAACCTAGCCTGTGAGTGGGCCAAGGACAACATCAGATCAAACTGCGTCGCGCCTGGGCCAATCAAGACCCCGCTCTTACGACCGGTGTGACTTTTGCTCAAGTTAACATCTCGAGTAGAATTTTGACATATACCTGAAACATTGTTTGTTTGTTTGTTGATGAATCTTGATAGTTGTTTGAAAATAAAGAAGCTGGGCCGAAAGAAGCGTCTAAGGTTCCCTTGGGGCGTTTTGGTGAGCCAGAGGAGGTGTCTTCGCTGGTGGCATTCCTCTGTTTTCCTGCAGCTTCATACATTACTGGCCAAGTGATCTGTGTCGACGGAGGCCGATCAATAAATGTCCTCTAGATTCACAAAGCTTTATGTGCGCCAATTATTCTACTGCAGCAGCATCCGGAATATGTGGATGAAAGAAATAACTCATCATGCACTCTAATTGCCTTTTATTTAGTTTCTCTCTTCTTTAAAAAAGTATTTTCTGAGTTGCTTAAATGGTGAGATACTGAAACTTACTGAAACTTGCTGCATGGTTTGACAACAAACATCGTGACCACGCATGCTCAACCCGAACACCTTAAACATATATAAGACATTATATACTTGAGTTTTGTTGGTCTTGTTCTTCCGGGAAAAAAAAAGGATGGGCCCGAGCAAATTTTTCGCCTCAGGTTGTGGCCATTCTTTTGGGTGACAACTCGCTATCATTTGTTACCCAGGCCTCGAGGGAAACCACTCAATCAAAAGCAAGCAGTATGCATCAAAAAACAAGAGATAAACATCAGAGGTGGTTCCATTTTGTCTTGCAAAGGAGGAGGCACCCATGGCCGGCGGGAAAACAAGCTGTGGTACCGGCACGAACAGCGACAGAGAACAAAGATGGTATCTCCGCGGAGCAACCGCCTTGGCCACCGGCGGCGCCAAGAGCCAATGGTCTCCAAGCAGAAGGTTGAGCACATCACTGTCTCCAGCTAGGTGGCAGTCATCAAAATCTCCAATTAAGTACTGCTCGCCATTGTCTCCAAACACGAGAAAGTCATCTAGAGCTCCAGTTAGGAAGACAGTCGTGTGCAAGCATTTTAAGTCTGGAAATTGCTGGAATGGTGCATCATGCAATTTTTTGCATCTGTAGCCTGATTGTTGAGGTAACTAAAGGAGAACCTTTTTGAAGTTTTTCGTTTTGAGAGAATAACTGACCATTGTTGAATGGCCACAGCTTTAAGTTGCAGGATTAGATTCTAAACCTTTTTTTGACAACAGCTGCATGGACAGATTCCGAAGTAACTGCAAAAACCCTACTCTTGTACTATTATGTAAAACCTGGGGGTGAGCAAAAAAACCGAAAAACCGGTTAACCCAACCGTACCGGTTGAGAACCGTATCGGAAAACCGGTTATCAGTGCAAATCGGTACGGTTCCGGTTTTGAAATTTTACAGAACCGATTTTTCGGTTCCGATTCCGGTTATTCGTTCTCTGAAAAACCGGTTAACCGGAACCGTACCGGTTTTCTTCATTATATATAAAATCCTAACCCTAACCCCAACCCTAACCCTAATTGTGCCGCCTCGGCCTCGCCTCGCCCTCGCCTCGCCCCTGCGCTCGCAGCAACGCGCCGCTGCCGCCGTCTCGGCCTCGCCCTCGCCTCGACCCTGCGCTCGCAGCAACGCGCCGCCGCCGCCGCCTCGGCCTCGGCCTCGCCTCGCCCCCGAGCTCGCAGCAACGCGCCGACGCCGCCTCGGCCTCGCCCTCGCCCTCACCCCCGAGCTCACAGCTACGCCGCCTCGCCTTCGCGCTTGCCCCCGCGCTCACAGCGACGCCGCCTCGCCCTCGCCGGTCGTCGCGACGCCGGAGATCCGGTTAACCGGTTTTAGAACCGGTTTATAACCGGTTTAGAACCGGAATTGAAAAATCGGTTCTTCATCTAAACCGGTACGGTTCCGATTCTCAATTTTTTGAGAACCGAAATCCGATTTCGATTCTCAAACGAGCAAAACCGGTAAAACCTATTAAACAAACTATAACTTTGTTGTTGAATGTTGCCAGTTCTGTGTGACTCAGTTATTCAGCATATTATTTTGGTAGCCAAGTTTATGTATCTGAAAGAATGTATTCTTTGAATGTCTTGATAGCAAGTTCTTTTGGCAATTATTATTCAGCAAGATTGGTAGATCAATCTCTCTATATGTGAAGGCGTTCATTAATTTTCTGTTGGATCATGTGTCATCTTCACCTGAAGCTATATTGGTGAGATCTTTGGTTTCGTATGCTTTACGGCTGCTAATGCGGGGGGAATAGAAACCCTTATTGTTTCAAGGATCAGACTCATTACTCTGTTTTAGTTCGAAAAACTATACGCTTAACCAGAAGAATTTCTAAATGCTGCTAATTTTTTGCATGCTGTATCTGCTGAAGATATAATATATTGCAGGAAATGGGGCTTACATTGCATTTCAGCTGTTAAAAGAGACGTGAAACAGGTTATTGGAATCCAGATCAATCATTTATGTATACATTAAATACTGATGCTGCTTTTGATTTGCATGCTAGAAGGGCTGGAATTGGTGGGATTTCTATGGATTCTCAAGGCAAAGTCTGTTTTACATTTGCAAATAACGTTAAAGCTGCCAATATACTTGAAGGGGAAGGTCTTGCTCTGGTGAAAGGTTTTCATTTGGCTGCCTCTCTTGGCATTTCTCACATCTTTTCAATCAAACTTCCATCTTTCTGTCTGCTCCAGCCTTGTTTTGTGTCTAACTTAATTTTTTCCTTAGTTCCCCAACCTGAACTTCTCAAGCTGGCAACATCATTACCGACACTGTCCCAATTTTAGTTTGCTGGCAATACAGGGTCATTGCATGAATCTTTTCTCAATTTAAGAGATGCTTTTCGATTAGCACCAGCATCGCAATCTGAATGCTCCGTCACAAAAGGTGAACTGTATCATAGCCTCAGAATTCTTTAGGTAGTCTCCATGGTGGGAATTCACAGGTTCAAGACCAGAGAAACTTGGTTCAAGTGTTCATCATGATTCTGTTCCCCTACAGAACTTGAAGGCACAGGCAGAGATGAGAATCATCAGTTTCTTGCTTCTGAGATGAAACAGGAGGAAAATCTTTGGCTTCACGCCCTGACATTTTGAGACAAAGTCATAAGCTTACTAAATCAAACCACAATGAAAACAAGTTACATGGCCAAAAATATGTAGCCATACCTGCAACCAAGATACCATTTTCTAAGTCATTTCTCTATTATCTGTAATAGTTGTCTCATTTGCAGCCTGAGGGTAGCTGTAATTCTGAAAATCCAATTGTAAAACATCTTTTTCGAACTCGCCATTTAGTGCATCAACAATATAGATTCCTCTTGCTTTTGAGATGATCTCCATATCCTTAGATCAGGAGGAAAATATCCAGTCATACTCCAATTACGCAACTTTGCCAATGTAAAAGGCCCGTGAACATTTCCAGATAGATCCCTATAGTGCCAAGTCATCTCATGCTCACTCATATTAGATGTCAGAGGAGTTACTATAGATGCTGCACTGGGCAAAACACAAGGCAACAAACCATATGGCAATCTAGGAAGCTGCTGACTAGTGCCGCCTTCCAAGTAAGATGCATATGGCTGGGTTTCTGGAGCTCCCAAAATTGTCCTTCACAGTTGCATCTTCACCTTGACACTCTAAACCTCCAGTTTTTCTACCAAAAATGCTATTTGACATAGGATTTGTCTTCAACACCATGGTGGTCTTTGGGCATGCAAGCACCTTTGGAATTGTTACCCAAGCCAAAACCAGACATCCCTGTCAAAGTGGCATTTGTTGACTCTTTATTCTCTGAGGGCACCAATGACCTATTACAGTTATTAGAATCTGTGGCAAGAAAATAAAAAATGAACACTGTTAGAAAATTAAAACCAACAGGCAAATATTCACATTGCAACATGTGTGTGACAAGATTCAACAAGGTAAATTACCTTGGTCTTTACAGCTTAGTTCTTCCTCAGCAGATGCATAATCTGGAGACATAAATGGATCGACATGTATTTCAGGAACGTCATCTAATCTCTGACTAAGCTCTTCAGGTGAGCTCAAAATGTCTAATTTTTCCACAATTTGTCTAAGCGTAATAATGGTCAAGGATTGTCAAACCCATGTCATGTGTCGAAGCGTCCAATGCTATACACAGATAATTGATGAAAATGGAAACCTAATTTCATATCAACTCTATTGAAGCACAAAAGAGCACATTAGACCATCAAAATGATACATCAGCGACTGATTGAATATTTGGGAAAAGTGATGCCAGAAATAGGTCTACCTTCCTGTTAAGTCAATACCTTTTCTTTTCAGTAGCAGAGTTCTACTGAGAATCACAATATGCGGAATTGATAAATTCCACCTGTTAGAATGTCTCTCGCTCCCTCAAGGTTTATGAAGAAATGCATTATTATAGGAATATGTAATTCCAAAATGCTCAGAGACAAAAGCAAATCAAAACTGTGTATTCAGAAGTTATATTGAACTATGAATGGAAAAGAGATAATTCAGGACAAGGTGGAGACTAGGTAAAGAAAACATAAATAGTAGGGTTTAGAGGCAAAATTATATGAAGCAGTATTAAACACTAATGAGCATTTGAGGATGAACACATATAGGATAAGTGCAGAAGCAATAAAAGAACATAAAGGATATTCCCTCATACTGCCTTCTTCACTTGCCCGATCACGAAGATGACTAAGCTGTATCTTCTGGCTATCTAAGGACTGTACAACAATAAAAATACAAATCCATTAGGCAGGTCCTGGATATCATAAAACTACACATTGTGATTAGACAGCACAGTGAGACTGCACCTAGCCTAAGAAACTAAAATGAAAAACGATGCTGATGAACTTACAGTTTTCACTCTAACAGCATGGGGAGCCCTAGCCTTCTCTTGAACTTGTCCCTATATGATGTCACAAGAAGCACCTATTTTAAAAATTATAAACAGAAGAAACAAGGCAGACGGTGTTCAAGAATCAATTGGATTACCACTTTCAGTCTACCAATATTTATGCATTGTTTTTACAGACGAAACCGCAACGAAACCGCAGGTTTCGGATTGGTTAGGATTTGCTGTTTATTACTGTTCATCTTTGTCAACGAACGCAGCGGGAGCGTGCGGGAGTGGGAGCTCGCCGGCTCGCTCGCGGGGCGGGCGGGCGGGAGCTCGCCGGGCTCGGCGCGGGCGGGCGGGAGCTCGCCCGGGCTTCGCGCGCGGCGGGGCGGGAGCTCGCGGGCTCGAGCGCGGGCGGGCGGGAGCTCGCCGGGCTCGTGCGCGGGGGCGTGAGCTCGCCGGGCTCGCGCGCGCCGGGCGGGAGCTCGCCGGGCTCGAGCGCGGGGGCGGGAGCTCACCGGCCTCGAGCACTGGCGGGCGGGAGCTCGCCGGGCTCGAGCGCGGGCGGGCGGGAGCTCCGGGCGTCCGTGCTCGAGGGAGGGCGGGCGGGCGGGAGCTTGCCGGGCTCGGGCGGGCTCGGCGAGCGGGAGCTCCGGGCAGTCCCGTGCTCGAGGGCGGGCGGGCGGGCGGGCGAGAGCTTGCCGGGCTCGGGCGGTGTTTTTGTGTGTGCGCGCGCGCGCGACTCTGGGCACTCGATTTACCGCCGCCCTCTCACCTATCACGTATCCTCACTGACATGACCCGTACTCCCACAAGATGATGTTGATTTTACACTGAAGTCAGTGTTATCGTCAATTTGATTTTGACGTCTTTATCGATTTCTGTCGGATACTATTCACGTACATAATATTATTCACATAATTATTTATTATTTTTAAAATTTTTTAAATATATTATAATTTTTTAATTTGAAGTTAAAAAATAATTGAAATAAAATTAAATTTTAGTCAAAATATAATTTCCATTTTGGACCTTCGATATATGATTATACTTAGAACCGCTGTCATGAGATCGCGCAAAGTTAATTGTTCTGATTCATATGCCCGTAAATGCTCGTCCGGATCATTTAGGTACTGAATTTATAATTCCACACCCAGATGTTCCAAACTCAACTGATGATGATTATGATGATTAATTGTATTATTTTAGAATTTATAAATTATGTATATGTGAAGTACATTTTAATGAAAAGTTAAATGTGTTTATGTTAATTTTTAACTTTTAATCATATTCATATTATTTCTTGTATATTTTTTTAATACATTAATATATATTAAAAGTAGACTATATCAGTGACTAACTATCGAAATTAATATTAATTAACTAAAATAATATTTAATATTATGGTAAAATTAAGTATAAATTCATTCCTAATTTTTCAAATTTTTCCAAATTTTTTTCAATATTTTATCGTATTTTTAATTTGAAGTCAAAGTACAGTCAAAGTATAGTCAAACTCTGGTCAACACCTAATTAATAATTTAAAAAATCTTTTGGCCGAAACCGAAACGACCGAAACTAAAACTGAAAGGGCCGAAACAGCCGAAACGTATCGGTTTCGCTGAATCCCGAAACCGAAACCGATACCGAAACAGCAAACCTTGGTCCTAACTGTTTTACACTCATCCTACCAACATAAATTTCCAGAATTACAATTATTACTAAAGACATGCAACTGGCAAGAAAGAATTATGAGACAAGACTTACATGTAAATGTGAAGAAATAAAATTCACAGTGATGCAGGGAAAAAATGCATAACAAAACTAAGCGAATTGCAATCAGAAATGAACTGAGTAGCTAAATCAAGAAAATATACCAATATTTTTAGTAGCATTTATGTTATATTTTTGCTAGGAGTATTTGGAAGAAAGGTAAAACATAAATTATACTTGAAGATCTACAAAATTGGGACAAAGTGAGCTAAGAAACTCAACAAAATTTACTACTTGGATTGTACAAATGAAAACTTGTCAAATTACCACAACCACCACAACCAGATCGAGTTGTCACTGACAGCAGGCAATTAAACTTTAAAACCTGAGGGCCTGTTTGAGAAGTGTTTTAAGTTGTGTAGAAGTTAGGCTAAATAGTTATCATTGCTTAACCCACATTTGGGTTTTAGCTAGTTATGTGAACAATGGGGGCTAGGATAAGGAATCTAGCTTAGGTCATGCAAGGATAGAACCTATCTATCTGGTAATGACTATTGTCATCGAGGGCCACATGGACAAATTCAAATCCCAAGGTAATTATTTGATGATTTATTGAACTATGTTTTCTGTCAACCAATTCATTTTTTTGTACTAAGACAACAAAAAGTAGAAATAAAACAATCTTTTTCAATTAAATTACCTCTGTAAACTCCTGATTTTGAGATGGTGTCAATATTTAGATATTCCTTATTTCCTAAATTTAATATCTCCAGCTGAATATTTATTGTTTTCTTACCAACGATATGTTATCCTACTATTACATGGCCAAACTTCTATTCTGAAATTTCACCTCAGTCCGCCAAACTCACACAAGCCCATAAGAGTATAGAGGAGACAAGAAGCACAACAATCTTACTATTCTTTTATTACTCACATAAAAAGAATACAACTCTAGTACACGATAGAAATTTGGCCGTGTGACACCTACCATCTTATTTGTCCCTGCATACAAAATAATAATTAACAATTTCTATATAAGTTAATTCTGACTAAATGAGAGGTTAAAAAATTCAAAAGCAGTTACCAATAACTTGCACTAGCCGGTATGACTGACTTTAGCTTGGTTTATGTACCCGAATCCTCACAAGAGAACCAACAACAAGTTCACCAAACTTGTAAACGTCATCAAGCAAACTCTCCATTAGATCCCATCGCAGGTACAATAAACTAATGTTATGGACATCTATTGCAGCATAATCATCAAGAGTAGTCACTAGTTTGCTAGTCTCAACTCTTTTATGTGTTTCTTTTCTCTCACCTGAACTCAATGTTCCTGCTGCATCATTGTTCCCTCCAGTGACCATTCGACAGGGATCTAAATCAGCACCTCCACCTTGATGATTTGTTTTGATGCCATGTGAAACTTCTAGTGTTGAAATGGAATCAAGAATTTTCAGAGCTTCAAAATAATAAATGTGTGTTTTACCAAGCAGGATTTGAAGCCTCTGATCACAGATAACATAATTTACTCAAGAGGATCATGAAGATTGTGCTCCGGTATATACACTCGTAGAAGTGCATGAACATCAAGCGGGCAAAGTACAGAATTATCACCATGTTTCATGTGTGCGATAAACTCTAATAGTTCCTTTGAGGTCCACCCAGAGTCTTTGGTCATAGATAATCTCATAGCCCCAGCTTCTTTAATTGAAGTTTTCTAGTCACAAGAATTTATCAAACTTTGTTTGACCTTATGTCCTAATGAAAATTTCCCTTCAGGATGCCCAAAAGAGTATTTTGAACTAAACTCATCCTCAACATCAACAACAAATGGTTCATGAGAAGATTTCTGCATCCGAGCAACAAAACGAGATCCAAGGGATGCACACTTGCACCTAGTCAACTCTTCTAGTGTTATTGCTAACTTTTTTTTAATATCCAACCAATACATTTGGAACAAATACTCCCTGCCGATTTTCTCATCGAGTTCTACAACCTGTAGAATCATAATACAACATAAAAGAGTATAAAAGAGTAAGGTATTTGACGAAAAAAATAGGCAAATGAATAGTAGGAAATACAAAAGGTGGACAACCTGTGGCTATAATTTATAAATTTTCTACAACCTAATACAATAAAAAAAAAACAAACGACAACTGGACAATAGAAGAGTAACTAAACCTGCATTTGTACCTTTATCAAGAGGTGAATGTATTATGTGAATTTTCTCAAGCTGCATTAGTTATCATGTATTCCTTTTATTAGTGGATGCAACATTATCAACTACAAAATCAGCCATGCATTATGGACATTGTTTTATTAGGATTATGGACATCTTGTTATATTGCATAATTTGCACTTTTTTTTCTCTAAGCAAGGATTATGAAGACATATGCCAATGGGAACACCTGACAAAACTACATCACTTCTATTACTTGGATGCTACGAGAAGAATTGGGTGCTACAAGAAAAATATTAACTAATTACAATGAGATAAGTAGCATTTCTCACTATTAAATTTTAAGATATGGTAGTTTTTCATAAGAAGAGCATAACAAAAGTATGCACTAATAGACAATATCTATAGTTGAGAAGTTTATAGGATCTAAGATCCCTATCTAGAGTATGAGGAGGTTAGTCCCCAAAATAAAAATTTTAAGTTAAGGTGCTTATTATATATCCATCAAGTGTGTTCTACAATTTTCAGTTTTAAACAAGAAGGACATGACAACTACTTGGAGTGGAGGGATTCGCATGCTTTTGCAATAGTTGTGAAAACCAAATTTTCAACCGTCGTGAGAGATCATAATTACAACTTCATTTGGATAAGACTTCTAAATCTTCTATTTGAATATTAGTTAAGTATATCCATTCTATCACTTTAGTGGCTAGTGAATAAGAAGATATACAAGTTTGAAAGAGTTCATATGAAGATAAACTTGACCAAGGAGTTGAGGTTGAGGATCTTAATTAGGAAGATGGGAGAATCAAACAATATTTTCAGTTATTCTAATATATAATATTTGTTTTCACATTGAATGAGTGGATCATGCCATTGCGAATTGTATCCAAAATGTGGGAGAACGAAAGAAAGATGAAAGAATGACTCCTGCACAAGGGGCAATTATAGGGGTGAACCAAGATCCAAAATTGCTTTTAGAACCTTGGATTCAAATATCAAAGTTGTTGCGGAGAAGATGGCTAAAGATAATAAAAAAAACCCAATTAGCGGTGACATGACAAGTAAAACTAGCATCTTAGACTTTAATGGTTACAAGGCTAATCGAGAAGGATAACATATGGGGCATGAAGTAAAAGGATTACACTAATAGCCGAGGTTCCCAATACATGGATCTAAGTATGGTGGCAGATGGGCCAAATAATACAATGGAAGATATTAGTATAGAAAGGAAAAGATTTATTAAGATGAGAAGAAATAAAGAGGAAAATAGAAGTCAAATGTTTAAAGAAAGCAACAAGAGATAAATAATGCCAATATGAAAGATGAAGTGCTTATCAATGAAAATTGACCTCAAAGAAAGACGTGTAAAATATCTTTGCCAATTGTATCTTTTAAAATTTTTTTTATTAACCTAAAATTTGTTGAGCTTCATAATCTAAGGATGGCCTAATTCAAGAATCCTCCTTTCTTTGTAGTGACTAGGGACTTAACAATATATAGAGTTACACTCCCAAATATTAGAAGTGTTCAAGATGACATCAGAGATAATTACCCCATTCTTATCTCTGGGGTTCCACCACTTGATTTTTTTCGGAGGAAAAAATGATAGTAGAAGGTCTAGATCACTAAATTAAGCAAAATCCCATGGATGATGCACCCAAGAAAAAAGTCATAGGAAAAAGGTGAAAATTCTACTATGTGAGTTTTATTTTTATGATTATTATGACATGGAATTGGAGAGGGTTCTTTAAACCTTGATCTTGGATCTATTTCAAGTTTCTATTTCGTAAATGCAATTCCCATTCCGTCATTCTTCTTGAAGCTCATTTTTTTGGGATTTTAATATGTTTTCTTGTATAGTAATGGATATTGAAAGCTCAATATTTTACTGTCAAGGATAGATATTGTGTGTGTGTAAAAATAATATATAAATATCTAGTTTTTTAAATTATGAACAAACTTCTTATCTCATTGCTATGTTAAATAATAATTCTCCATTTATCATTTTTGTAATTTAAACAGGTAAAAATTATATTAAATGCAAGTCCCCGTGGGGGCGGAGACTTTAATTGTGCGTTTGATAATGAAAATAAATTGGGAGCTTATCCTTTTGAGCTTACTAGAAAAATAAAAGATCTAGAAAAGTTTATTAGTGATTGTGGTTTGGTGCAAATTCATATTCAAGGCTCTAATTCACTCGATCAAATAGCTATGATTCTTGAATAAGAATATTGCATACATTGATCTCTTAAAGTGAAATTGCATATATCAATTTCTTATAGAAAAATTATAATCACCTGTGATTAAATGACAAAAGGAAAATATTTTGATCATATTATGAGTACAATCAATTCTTAATTAGAACAAATAACTAAAATTATCCTTACAAATCAATTGTCCTTTTTAATTGATTTTTTGAATAAATTTTTACCATTCTTGAATTTTGAATAAATATTTATTTATTATTTTAATTTGCTAGTGATTAGGAGCTTCACCTAATAACTAATTTACAAGATGAAAAATTTTATGTATAATTTTTTATATCATATGTGGTTCCATAAGATAGATATAAAATAAGATTAGGCTTCTTGGTCTCTTTTTTATCCTTTGTTATTTTCTTCAACATAATTAAAATATGAAAAACAAAAAATTCAAGATGTTAAAAATACAATTGGGCTTTGCATTTTGACTTTTAGAGTGTGTTTGGTTCGATTCCAAAAATCCGGAATCGAAGGAACGGAGGAAATTGGGGAGCCAATTTCCTTCATTTCTGTGTTTGGTTCGATTCCAGGAACCAGAATGGAAGGAATCAATTGATTCCCGGCTGCCTCCGATTCCCTATTTTTTTTCCCTGGCGAAAGGGTCGAGAAACAAGCTTTTCCACGTGAATTCCCTTTGTTTTTCAGCAGCCTTTCCCACAACCCGTCGTCCTCGTCGTCCTCCACTGCGCCCGTCCACAGCCCGTCATCCTCGTCGTTCTTGTCGTCGTCGAGTGCCGGAGCCTCGTCGTCCACAGCCCGTCGTCCTCGTCGAGTGCCGTTGCCGTCGTCCTCGTCGTCCACAGCCCGTCGTCCTCGTCGTCCTCGTCCTCCACTGTGCCCGTCCACAGCCCGTCGTCCTCGTCGTCCTCGTCATCCTCATCGTCCTCCACTGCGCTCGTCCATAACCCGTCGCCCTCGTCGTCCTCATCATCGTCGAGTGCCGGAGCCTCGTCGTCCTAGTCGAGTTTGGGTGGAAGACGATCTTCGCCACAACTTCGGAGCCCTCGAAGAAGACGATCCAAAGCGATTTCTATAAGATTTCCGACCCCAATCCCTTTTTTCTCTTTGAAATCATCGCCTCTTTGAGATCGAAACCGTGCATCTTCTTGATATCTTTCGGGTTTGATCTCTTATGGTTTATTATTTTTTGAATCTTGTTGCATTTCGTCGATTTGGTAATGCTAACAGTGTTTTTGCCTATTTCTATCGATGACGTGTTCTTGGTTGGTGCTAGATCGATTCTTCTCCTGCTGATTTGTACAGCATGATCTTTGTGTAGTTTGTGAGAGGATCGCTGTGATGTGAGATGGATTGAGGGAGCAGGACATTTAGATCTATTTTTCAGTTAGTCCCCTATGGTGGAATTCGTCGATTTTGGTAAGAATTTCCGATCCCGAATTCTTTTTCCCTTCTTTCCTTGAAATCTTTCTCTTTTTTTTAACTTTTATGGTTCATTATTATTGAATGAATCTTTTTTTATTTCATTGATTTGGTATTGCAAGCCGTGTTATTCCCTATTTCTCTCAACGATGGATTGTTTTTGATAGGTGGATTCTTCTCCTGCTAATTTGTAGAAGTTTATTTTCCTTTAGTTTGTGAGAAGATCGTTGTGGTCTCATATAGCTTGGGGGATTCTCATTTTTTCTGGAGTCATTCAACTAGGGTTTTATTTCTCAAATTACTTACAAATAAATACTGCTGCAATTCCACTGCTAGAGTGTTCCACCAGGGACACACACTTTACACACACATAGTACATCTAGTGGTTATTAGTGGAGCTTTTTTCTATTTCAAGTAGATTGTGTGTTTTGAGAATCACATATCAATACCATTATCTTTGTGTTTCCATGAAATAATTGATGTCTATTTTTTTTCATTGGAACAAGGATTTCAGCAGAGGCAGCCATGTCCACTTCATTCACTTCATTTCTACCAGCAACCACTAATTCAATAGCGCAGGCTTTAGAAGCTAGAGATTCGTCTGTGTCTATTTCCACTCTTTATCGCATACTGGAAGATTCCTCCTCTTTCTTGGAAGCCTTGCGTATAAAAAAACAAGTCATCACAAACTTATCAGACCTTCTTCCACAGGAAAAGAGGGCAGAAGAACTTCGGAATCTCAATGTTAATGTGGACGATACATATTCTAGTCTTAATGTTAATGTTTCTTTGAAATTGTGATTCGGTGGTGTAATTTTAGCGAAAAATTGTGTCTGTCTTTGTATGTCTTATTTTGACAAAAGAAATCAACATCTCAGATGTGAACTGTTTTTTTCTTGGTTTAAATTATTTTTTTTGTAAATTTTGAAGATGGCAATGATTCTAAGTTTTCTTGAAAATTTTTCTGGTCGGATGTGTTCTTTATTTATCGTTTTGGTGGCCATAATTTGATGATGGTTGCAAACCAATATTGGTCGGATGTTGAACATAATAATAATTAGTTAACATATATTTCTATAATTACAAATTTTTAAATTAAGTTTATTATATTTTTGTATTAATTTATATATAAATTAATAATTTATATAATATGCTAATTTTCAATTTTCATGTCAACCAAACACAAGAATTTAACAATTTATGGAATTGATCAATTCCATTTGTCAATCAAACAATGAAATTTAAAATTTAGGAATTGACCAATTTTTAATTTCTTAAAATAAATATTCATCCAAATACTGTAATTATTTAATTTTTTTAATTTTTTTAATTTCTTAGAATCACTTAATTCTTACGATTTCACGATTCCTAAAATCGAAATCGAATCAAATGGGCCGTTAAAGACCAGTTTCAAATTCTAGTGGGCTTTTAATGGCCCGGGCAGCTGCCGGTATATATGAGAAGAACACATCATTTTCCCAGGCGTTCAGGCCTCGGAGTGGCCCGTGACACGTTGCTTCCCGCCCCAGTCCGTATCGCCACCCCAAAATCGATCGCCAACACCATGCCCTCCCCGTAAGGCCCGATTCCGGTCCTGACATCAAGAGATCGGCTTCCGTTTCCTCTCCTTCGGTCGATACCATCGAGATCTCCGACTGTTCCCCGTTGTTTCCGAGGAGAAAGAGCCCTAAAAACCCTCCAAAACCCTAGCATCAGGTACTTCGAGAACTTCGCTGTTTCAGAAACGGATCGATCCCGTTTCGGTTGGAGTCGTGAGTTTTTCTTTTTGTTGCTGGAATCGTTTGCATCGAGGATCTTGATTTCTTTGCGTTCTTCATCTTTTGGCGTTTGTTTGTGGAAGTTATTCATTTCGCTGCTCAATTGGGGTTCCTGAAGTTATCTGTGTTGCTTTCGAGCTGGCGCGGTGTCCTACTTCTAGTTGGGATTTTTTATTCTGGTAATTTTCTGAAAAGCTGGCTGTTTGATTAATTGCTCGGAACACTTGGTTTGGTAAATTGTGTGCCTTTCCATATGTTGATGATTGTCTACAATTTTTCTTCTTTTGGTCTTACTCTTCTTGAGAATTAATGTTTTGCTTTAAGAATCTATTAATGGAATACAAGTGTGATTACTTCTGGTTTGTATTTACTTATCTGCAACCATGAAATCTGAAAAAAAAAACTCAAGTCTCTAAAGTTTGCTGATTTTAGCAATTAATTAGCAGGTTCTGACACTTCCCGGCTGTTGGTGTGTAAAATTTTGGCCTTTTGGAGGGATTACTGAAAATTTCTCTATCCTTCGGCTGGTGCTCCTGACGGAAGGGCTATAACAATGAGGGTCTCAACCACAAATCCCGCAAGTTGGGCTTCAACATGGAGCAGGAGGAGTCGCCTTAGGTCTGGGACTCACCTCTTGCCATCCGCCTTCAATTCTGAGAAGACACTGGGCAACAGCACAGGAGGCTCTAGGTTGGAGAAATTGGATGTTAACTCAATCAAGGTGAAGCTTGAGAATGATCATGTGGATGTCAATAACAAACAGGTCCTTGAAAATTTCAGATTCCATGGCAAATCCTGTTTTGAATTTGGAAATATTCACATGGATAGTGATGATGATGATGACCCTGAGTACAAGCAATTTCTCAAACATCTTAGGAGTGATGGCAAAGCGTATGTTGTTGAGTTGGTAGTTGATGGATCCCTTACATCTATAAAGTTTGAAAAGGAGGATGATGGTGGTTCCATTGACGTTATTCAATCGATTCCTAAAAGAAGTCTAGATGATGTTTCAAGCAAATTGAGGTCTTGTTCGGGCAGAAAGAAGTTGAAGAGTGGGGGTTCAGGTCTAAATTCTACCAAGCATGTTCATTCTGAGTCTGTTTTTGTTGGTCAGATTAAAGTGGAAGGACCGTTGATTGATGAAGATTATCAGATATTTCTAGATCATGTGAGAGAATATGGTGACATGATGGTCTTAGAAATGGGCAATAATGTGATAGTCCGATATGAGGAAGGTATGAAGAACAATGGAGAGAAATATGAGGAATTGGTGAGGAAAGATGATGATATTGCTGTAGGCAGTGGTCTAAACTCATCAAAAAAGGGATTGCGATTGTCTATGGGTTTAAATTCTCTGGTATGTCTTTTCTTTACTGCAGCTGCTTATTATTTGGTTCAGTTGACTATTTCCTATGCTTTGTATATGCTAATAGTTTTATCATAATGTTCTTTATTTTATCTGTTGTTGAACTCATTTAAGCATGGGGCTTGTGAAGATGACATCCCTTCTGGAACATTTGAAGATCGACTCAATTACATTCTCAAGAAGCCATTTGACCATAATGAATATGAAGAATTGCTGAAACTAGCAACTCTTCGTGCACCAGTAGTTAAGCACAGACAGTTGCGGAACAGGTCTTGTCCATATAAGACAAAAGACATGGGGCTTGCATATCTTGATCATCATCCTGGTAAGCATGCCCCATATTAGTGGCTGCTTTGTCATCTTTTGTATTTTCTAAATTTATTTTGCATTAGAGCTTTATGCTAGCATCATTCTAGTTGCTTTAGTAAAAACAATTGACACTACTGCTACTGAATTCAAGCACGAAGAATGTAGATTTGTCGATGCTCTTCTGTTCGTTTGGGTCATCGTTGCCCATATGTTTGTGTTCTCTTGAGCTTATATTTGTGTTTCTCGTGAAAGTCAACTTTTGTTGCTTATGTGTGCTGCCAATTACAGAATTTGTTTTCTTTATCAATTTGTTAACATTATGGGAAACAATAATAACTTTGTATTCTGATTGGTCAAATTTAAGTGGTTGTCATAATAGGTAACATGTATACAAGGAAAATTTTTGGTTGTAGTATTATGCAGGTTGTTTCGAAAAGCCTGAGATCCTTATTTGAAATTACAGAGTTGAATTGCATAACTAGTACCACCTAGAGTTATTTGGTCGAGTCAAGGGACTGCCTCCACCTTGGCAATCTAGGCATTTGCTTTTCAGAACACTGATTGTGTGTTGTAAATTTTTCTTCTTTTGCACTAAGAGCAAATTTTCTTTTGTCAAACCCTAATACTATTGCATGTGGAAAAAATCAGCATTTGACTCACATCGTGCATCCAACACTGACTTCAATCTTTTATGCATGATCGTTAGGTGTATTTTCCAATATGCCAATTTGAGGGCCTAACAAATGAGCCACTATAGTAATAATAGTTTATTGTGTGTTTGGTTTCAAGAACTAAGAGCTTATTTCGTTGCCAGAAAGTGAAGAAAAGTGATTAAAAGTGCGGCCACTTCCTTCTACTTCCGGTATTTGATTGTTTAGAAGTGATTCTTTAAAATCAATCTACTTCCGATCCAAAAGTAAAAAACAAACTAAATGTCATTTTTTTATATCCAAAACGACTTTTAAAAGTAGATTTAATGATATTTTGAATTATAATAGCATTAATAATCTCACATACATTAATAATATTATTTTTTTATTTTTTATTTGTAAAAATTTTAAATAAATAAATATTTTGCATATTAATAATTATTCTACCAAACAGCTCTTAACTAAACTGAAAGAACTCATGGGGCTATTAGTTCCCAGGACTTGTAAAACTGGTGGAACTCTTTTGAGTTTTGGTTGTTTGGTTGGCCGATTTGTGGAACTTGATAATTTCTTTTTAACTTTTTGTTTGGTTAGAAACCCTGTGATTTGCCAAAACCATTAATATTTAATGGAACTTTTCACACATAATCTATATGAGTTGCTGAAATTGCATATAACCCCTTGGCATTCAATTATTAGATAGAACTCCCCATAATTTACTTATTTGTGAAATATCCACTTGCCTTTGCACCATTGTTAAAAAGATGTACCTCACTTAACCTAGTTAAGTGAAATTATGGCTATGTTTGGTCACTTGTTATGGTTAGGGTTAACTAATTATCCTATTATACTTGTGCACCCAAATATAAACTTGGATAATTGTATTATTGTGGGTATGACCTAGAATAAGTTGCAATAATTGCATTAATTCCAATCCAACTTATCCGAGCTTATCATGTTACCAACGTAGCTTGTGGTTTCATTTATATAGCAATTATTATATCCATTCCCTGGTCAAATTTTATCAAGTGGGTTTAGCTGTAATATTTCTCAATTAACACAGTTCTTTGTGTAGCTAGGGGCATTTTTTCATTAAAAATTTAACACTAGTCATAATGGAACATCCAGGATATTTCTGTCTGGAAAAACATGGATTTTAACAATGGGTGTTGTTAAAAAATTATTGGAACATTGTGATCGATATGCAAGTATTGAAATATTAGTGGGTTACATGCAAAATTTTTATTTTATAAAGATGTGTTTACAAAAATTCCAAAATCTATCTAAATTTGTAATCCTAGCATGTGTCTTTAGGAACTTGTAACCATACATGTGTTTGATTGGGCATGTGCCAAAATTCAGAACTTGCTAGCACCTTTGGCCAATTTTTGGTAACCTACTTCTGTTTGGGCTAGGTTCTGCCCAATCAAACATCTAAATTCATGAAACTTGATTGATTTGCATGAATTTCATGAATTTTGGGCTCAGAATCAAGTAACCAAACAGGCTGCTTGATGTTGCAACTTTTAGTATTCCAGACTTTAGATGATGATGCCTCATTTTGCCTGAACTGCCATGAAAAAGGTATGCCTAACCGGCCTTATATGGCTTTCTGATTCTCCAAGAGGGATTTACTTTTTTAACTTTTTAACTGACCCTGTTTTGCCTAAATATGTACTTCTTTGCAGTTTAATTATTTACCAAAGAAATGTCATTATCCTTTTCTCCTCCCAATGCAGAACTCACAAAGCAGATTCAATGTGCAGATTCTTCTGACAGACTGAAGCTCTTGCGTGGTTTTTTCTTTTGGTTGAAAGTAAGTTTGAATTTGTTATAAGAGTTGGCCTAATTCTATATTGTATGAATGGTAAATAGTCGATGATGCTTCAGGAATCAGGATGCTTTTTCCTCGTCTTGTAATACTCACCAGTATTTCAATTAGCCAGGAAGTGGTCTTCAAGTTGTTCTCCTTGTTTTAATGACTAGCAAATTTGACAGTTCTAAAATCAGCTCTGTTAATGATCAATCATTTGCATCTTATTTGATGTCAATGGTGCAATGCATCATGTTTTGACCTTCATCTATTGACCTTCAGTCTGCATGCCATTTTTTCCCAATCTTGGCATTGGTTTACTCTGTAACCTGTTACCATACATATAAAAAACTTGTTACTTTGTAAATTGTTACTTTCCAAAGGAGATCCAGTTGATAGCTGAATGTAATCCTATCTTTTCTTATTGAATTGAGCTTAGATCCTTTTATCCAAAAAGAAAAACACTTCTTGCCTTCTATAGCTTGATTTGGACATTAAATTTGTTAGAAAAGTTACAGTGTTGACTTATATTTTGTTAATTCTTTTGCAGAATATATGCCATAAAGGAGCTTATAAACCATGGGTGTCAAAACCATCAAAACGGCCAACTGTATTCAATAATGCCAGTGATGGTACTGACTTTGTGCTTCCACTTCCAATTGAAATGCCTATGAGCTGACGTGTTTTATTCAAGGCCTTTCCCTGTATTATCTCACTTTATGTAATACCTGCATTGCATCATTTGCATGTCTTTTATCTCTTCTGGTAAAATCTCACTCAATTAGCTACCTTAAAAATGACTAAACATGCAAATGATCTGGAATCTTAAGTAATAATGTCAAAATTTTCTTTTGTGATATCAAGTCTGGCTGCTATGGAATTGAGTAGCCTATACTAAATAGTTATTGTTGATTATAAGTGGCTGCTCCTTTTTTATGTTATTTTGTGCTATAGCAATGTAGGCTAAAATGATTCCCAAACATCGCAAGTTATCACATTTCTTTAATCCTTCATCCGTATTTTCAAAACCAGTGTAGGTGCAACCTAAAATAACAAAAAAAAAAAAGAGACAGTTTAAGAGAACTTATCTTCCTATGAATCTATAAAATTGTGGCATTCAGTGGTGGGTGTAGTTTCAAGCTCTGAATCGTGTGTTACATGTGGACCACATTTTGTTTCAGCTTGTTGTTTTGTTTTGTTCCCTGGTTTGGACTGATGTTGGAGTTATTGGTTGATGTTCCTCACGGATAGATGATCGGTGCTTGACTTCCTGAAGTAGATCTGTGTTTTATTACGTGGATGTAATTTACTGCAGTGACCTGCAGCTCTCGAGTGACAAGCTTGTACCTGTGCAGCGAAGTTCTTGATGCATGTGGAGTGCCAAGCTGAAGGTTGAGTTAAAAGGTTATCTTCTAAATTAAATATTTTTGAGTCTTCACGCGGACTGAGGATTTGCTGATAATCTATTGGTTAAGTTATTACTGGTGAGTAGGGGTGAGCAAAAAAATCGAAAAATCGGTATACCGAACCGTACCGGTTGAGAATCGTACCGAAAAATCGATTCTTAAGCCAAACCGGTACGGTTTCGGTTTTTAAATTTAACAGAACCGGAAAATCGGTTCCGGTTTCAGTTTTGCATTATTTGAAAAATCAGTGAATCGGAACCGTACAGGTTTATTTATATATATATATTCAATCTCAAAACCCTAACCTTAACCCTAATTCTTGCGCTGCCTTGCTCTCGCCTTATCCCTACGCTCGTAGCAATGCGCCGATGTTGTTGTCGTCACCTCGGCCTTGCCCTTGCCTTGACCCTGCGCTCGCAGCAACGTGTTGACGTGGCTGCCTCGGCCTCACCCTTGCCTTGCCCCTGTGGTTGCAGCAACGTGCCGACGCCGCCTCGGCCTCGCCCTCACCTCTCCCCTGTGCTCGCAGCAACGCGCCGACGTCGCCTCGGCCTCACCTTTCGCGTTGGCCTCCACGCTCATAGTGACGCCGCCTCGCCCTCGCCCTCGCCGATCGTCGCAACGCCAAAACTCCGGTATACCGGTTTTAAAACCAGTTTAGAACCGAAACCGAAAAACCGATTCTTTACCTAAACCGGTATGATTTCAGTTCTCAATTTTTTGAGAATCGAAATTTGGTTCCGATTCTAAAATGAGCAAAATCAGTATGATTAACCGGTTTTGCTCATCCCTAGTGATGAGTCTGAGGCGTTGGTGGTATTTGTTTGGTAGCTGACGGTTGGCGTCTTATAGATGGTTGCTTTTTTCCAAAAACAGACCATTGTTTTCAAGTATAAGCATCATACCACACGATGTTTAATTTGACCGATGTTATTGTTCAGCAAATAGTATTGCATTCAAGGTTTGAAATATTAATTTTGAAACTGATTTCGACGCCCATTGATTTCGATCAAATTATTATTTTATTTTTTTACTATATTTCGATTTTCGATTTAAAATATTATAAAATTTTGAAAATATAAAAAAATCACATAAATGTATTCTTTATTGAATACATAATTTTCTAAAAAATTATGTATTCAATAGTTTTAAAGGATATGTTTATGTGATAGTAAAAAATTTACTTAAAATATTTAAAAAATAAATTTTCGAAATCAAGATTTGAATGCCAATCACTGTGATCCGAAGCGAAAATTTTAACCATCTAATTTAAATTAAATTAATAGAATAAAAATAATATATAAAATTAAATGAAAAATATTTTTTAATTTGAAATTGAAAGTTGTATCGAAATTTAAAACTTTGCTCCATTTGTTTTTTTTTTTTTGAAATAAAAATTTGATGGCATTTATTTGTCGGTTATCAGTTAGACCGAACAACCGAGGCATGGTACACAATTTAACGACACGTTTGATCCAAAATTCAAATCAAAAGTATATTGAGATAAGAATAATATTTGCATTCGGTATTGGAGCGGGGCAAGTTATAATATCACTTAGGACGAAAATAACCCTAGTTCTAAAATAACCGCTATCAAATAGGCCGAGTGATTTTTCGTCGATTATGACATCCTAATTTGGTTATTTCTATTGCTTAATTGTCGTTTAATACGGCTACTGAAGATGTTGCTGTAATTACAAAAAAACCCCTTAAAAATAATTTGAATCACCCAGCAGATATTATTATTTTGCATTTTGTGTTGAAATATTGCTTCCCCGTAACCAGTGCAATTAACCTGGGTTAACTGTCGCTTATTGATGCTAGATCAAGCAGACCAGAGCCAGATTCACAGTCGAAAACCAGTGTCCAGGAAAAGCAATTCCAATCACATCACCGCGCGATCTTCGAGCCTCGGCGGCGGCAGCCGCTTCTTCATGCCCTCTTCAAACCAAATCTCCACCAGCTCCTTCATCGCCGTCCTCTTCCCTTCCTCGAAATCCTCCAGCTCTTCGATTGCCCCATCTCTGAACTCCTTCGCCCTCACGTCCTCGCCCCGCAGCAACCCCTCCATCGTCCCCGCGTATCTCCCCAACCTCCTCATCCTCTCCACATCCTCATCGTCGGCGCCTCCTAGTATCGCCCCGCACGCCGCCGCGCAGGCTCCCAGCCTCCCCTCTTTACTCTCGCTCACCCACTCCGACCCCGCCGTCCCTTGCGCCCGCGCCAGCTGCCCCTCCACGAACCCCGCCGCCCCCATCGCCTCCGCGATCTCGACCACCACTCTCAGCGCCAGATCCGGGTCCAACCCCGCGTTCCGTGCCACGATCTCGTAGGCCAGGGGGAGGATCAGATCGCCGGTGAGGAGCGCGATGTTTGCCGGGTACTCGAGGTCGCCGCCTCCGAGGAGCCCCAGGAGACGATCATGGCTCCAGGCTGCCGCGTGCATTAGGTGGATCGCGCACGCGGCATCCACAGCTTGGTCCCGGGAGCTGCCAATGAGCTCGCAGGCGGCGAGGCACAGCAAGGGGGCGATGGATCTGGGTGCGGCGGAGACGAGGTCGCGCAGGGGCTCGGCGACGATCGGCGGCGGGGACGTGGGAAGTGATTTGAGGAGGTGAGCCTCGACGTGGGCTTCGGCGGAGGCCCAGTGAAATCGATTGCCGAGCATGGTGGCCTTGACGAGGAAACTGCGGGCTTGGAGCTTCTTGGTGATGGAGGTTGATGGTGGGAGACGAAGCTTGAGAGCGTTGTTAGCTGCCTGAGAGAACATTGGAGAACGAAGGTAAGCGCTCTCTGCTGCACCAAATCACTCTTTGTTCTCTGCGGTTTCCTCTGAATAAAAAATGGGCAGTGGGTCTCTATTTATAGAATCGGTTTTTTGCATATACACACCCGACGAATAGAAAAGACTGCGAATCCCTTGCCAGGTGTCATAAGACCACTGCTCATATTCGGTTTCCTATTTTTTGTTTAAAATTTACTATAATTCTATTTTATCTTTGTACTGAGTGTGTCCTACAAGATACGGATATGTTACATTGATTGTTTTATTATCTTGTGAAATTAATTTGTTTTGAATTTATCTGTCAAATAATCTTGTTTTGTTTTGCTTTGGCTGCTTTCAGCACGTAATTTCAATATTTTTTCAGGGATATAGATGCAATTTTGTTAAGCCTTTGGGCACACGTGGTCAACTCTCCCTATGCAATGATTTATCTTAAACTTCTATTTGTAGCTTCTTATTGATTATTATATGCACGTGATTCACGTGAATCATCTTTGACGAAGACATAGATGGCGAGCCGTGGAAGTGTGAAAAACGAGTGGAGTGGTCCGACATACGATCACAATAGATAATGTGATTATATCTTTATTACACAACAAATTTGTGAGAAATTGGATGTCAAAAGCTGATGTTTAAAATCTAAAATTAGAAAACCAAGTTCTAATTCTCTGTTAATGTCCACTAATCCAGTACGATAGCTGGTGAGTTAATGGTTAGAGAGTACAAAAGTAATGTTTTCATCGATGTACGACAACGGATGGGGACTAGGAATGGAGGCTTAGGGATACGGCGCATGGAGAACATGTATTATGCTCTAATGTGTAAGCTTATGTGAAAGATCATTCAGGAGCCAAATAATCTGTGTAGTCAGATTCTGAGGGACAAGAGCGTTGTTGACGGGTGCATCTCGATTGTGATGGACTAAATTTTCAGTTGTGCAGACTGTGAGGTAGAACTCTGTTGGTTTAATTGTGTTTCGAATTCGAATTTTTCGAAGAGTCTTAATTATATTAGGAAGTTATTTAGTGTGCCTAATCATTATCTAGATTTATTTTCTACTAGAAGACTTAAATTAATAGAAGTCTTATTTGAGTCAATCTTCTACTTTGACTCAAACACAATTAGGCCACATCTATAAATACACCATTGATGTAAAGATTTCAATATAGAGTGAGAGAGAGATATAGATCAATACTCTCAAGACGTCTTGTGATGGTTAGGCTACTTAGTCTTTTGTGAGAATCGGTGATATTGGAGTTTCGTCTCCATCATTATAATCTTCTCTTTTCTCTTCTCATCAATACAATATCCTCTGGATCATCTTCGCCACATATATCTCTTGTCTGCTATCTTTTCTCCTTTTTTGTTCTTCCTCTATATCGTGAATTATGGTGGACATCAATATTTTCCGCTACAAGTGGTATCAGAGCTTGGTTCAACATGTCTACTACGAAGTTCGATATAGAGAAATTCAATAAAAAGCAAGGATTCCCTATTTGGCAAGCAAGAGTTCATGCAATTCTTACTCAACAAGAATTGAGAAACACATTGGAGGACGTCAAGCCTGAAGATGTCGCCGAAAGTATCTGGGAAAACTAGAAGGCTAATGCACATATCACAATCATCCTCAGTCTTATTGATGAGATACTCTATCCGTTTCTTGATAAAACATCACCTTCAAAGTTATGGAAAAAGTTGGAAAACCAATATATGAGTAAGTCTATCTCAAATTGAGTTTTTTTAAAACAGAAGCTCTTTAATTTTCGAATGAGAGAAGGTACGAATATAGTTGATCATCTTAATGCTTTCAATAAACTTGTCTCTCAATTGTTAAGCATTGATGTTAAAATTGAAGGTGAAGACAAGACAATTTTTTATTATCGTCTTTACCTCCTTCTCTTGAGAATCTTAAAACTACTCTCATGTATGGAAAGGGAAGGATTTGAAATTTGACGATATTTCTGCTGCCCTTCTATCTAATGAATATTTGAAAAAGATTGGAGGGGATGTGTCACACTTAGAAGCATTAATTGTCAGAGGTCGTACCAAAGAAAGATCAAGGACAGGTCGTTTTATATCAAAATCCAAAGAAATAAACTGCAGGTATTGTAAGAAGACGGGACATGCAATTAAAGATTGTTGGAAACTCAAAGCAAAGAAAGAAATAGAATCTCAATTTAAAGAGCAAGCCAAAGAACAAGTATCAGTTGTTGAAGGGAGTTCTGATGATGATTTGGGTAACGTTCTCTCTATTAGTTCTAATTTTGATCATTATCATGATATTTGGATTCTTGATTCTGGTTGTTCTTACCACATATATTCTAATATGGATTAATTTGAAGACTACAAGTCCTATAATGGTGGTTTAGTTTTGATGGGTAATAACAATCCATGCAAAACTGTTGGAATTGGAACAATCAAAATTAAGATGTTTGATAATATTATTAGAACTCTTACTAATGTCAGACATATTCCTGATTTGAAAAAGAATTTGATCTTTTTGGATGCTTTGGATTCTACTGGTTATAAGTATTCTGCTGAAAGTGGAGTTCTTAAGGTTTCTAAAGGCTCATTGATAGTAATGAAGGGCCTAAAGCATGAAAATTTGTATGAGTTAGTAGGAAAAATCGTTGCAGGTGGAACAACAATTTTTCAGGCTTCTTCTTTTGATATGACTCACTTATGACATATGCGTCTCGATCATATGAGTGAGTAAGGTTTAAGTGAGTTCAACAAAAGAAAATTACTGAAAGACCTCAACTCATTCAAATTGGATTTCTGCGAGCATTGTCTCTCTCGTAAACAGTCTAAGGTAAAGTTTAACACCGGTACTCATTGCACTAAAGGCTTAATTAATTATATTCATTCTGATGTGTGGTGCTCTCCTATTCCATCAAAATCTGATGTTCGTTATTTTGTCAGTTTTATTGATGATTTTTTCAAAAAAAGTGTGTATTTATTTTTTGCATCACAAAGCCGAAGTGTTTTCTGTTTTCAAACAGTGAAAAACTTCAGTTGAAAAAAGGATTGGCAGAAAAATTAAATATCTCAAAAGTGATAATGATGGAGAGTACAAATCAACAGAGTTTCTCAAATTCTGTGAAGATGAAGGTATCAAACGTCACTTTACCATCCCAAGAAAACCTCAACAAAATGGTGTGGCTGAAAAGATGAACAAAATCTTATTGGAGAAAGCACGTAGTATGCTCAGTACAGCTAATCTTGATAAAGATTTTTAGGCAGAAGCAGTCAATACAGCATGCTTCATTGTGAATCGCTCTCCGCAAACAGCCATTAAATGCAAGACTCCTGAAGAGGTATAAATTGGTCAACCTGCAAATTATTCTTCTTTAAAGATTTTTGGTTGCCTTGTTTATGTGCATGTTGTCAAAGATAAGTTAGATGCACGTTCCAAAAAATGTATTTTCCTGGGTTATGCCAGAGGTGTCAAAAGCTATTGTTTGTGGGATTCTACTGTTTCAAATGTAATTATTGAGATAGATATAGCATTTAATGAAAGTGTTATGGTAAAATCTCTCAAGAAGGATCCCAATGATATAATATAATGCAAGTGGAGGTGGAGCATGTAATTCCTTCAGAAGAAGATATTCAGGGTATGCACAACTCTCAAGAAAATTCTAAAAATCAAGTTTCTGAAAAGACTTCACTTCGAAGATCTCAAAAAAAAATAAAGTCACCTGAAAGGTATGGTTTTGAAAATATGATAGCTTTTACTTTAGTCACTGACAATGGTAATCTTTCTTCTTATAAAGAAGCAGTGCAGGATAAGAATTCTTCTCAGTGGCAAACTGCTATGAATGAAGAGATGGATTCTGTTCAAAAGAATCATACTTGGAATCGGGTGAAATTACCAGAAGGTAATGACAAAGACATCTATTCGAGCCAAGGTGGAGATTGTTTGTTTAATTGTGTCTCGAATTCGGATTTTCCGGAGAGTCTTAATTATATTAGGAAGTTATTTAGTGAGCCTAATACTTATCTAGATTTATTTTCTATTAGAAGACTTAAATTAATAGAAGTCTTATTTGAGTCAATCTTCTACTTTGACTCAAACAC
Source organism: Trichopus zeylanicus subsp. travancoricus (assembly GCA_005019695.1). NCBI lineage: Eukaryota > Viridiplantae > Streptophyta > Magnoliopsida > Dioscoreales > Dioscoreaceae > Trichopus > Trichopus zeylanicus. Next base: position 279,151 of record RXID01022096.1, read on the forward strand.
AGTGAGACCACATCTATAAATACACTATTGATGTAAGGGTTTCAATATAGAGTGAGAGAGAGATATATAAATCAATACTCTTAAGACGTTTTGTGATGGTTAGGCTACTTAGTCTTTTATGAGAATTTGTAATATTGGAGTTTCGTCTCCATTGTTGTAATCTTTTCTTTTCTCTTTTCATCAATACAATATACTCTGTATTGTCTTCAGTATATATATCTCTTGTCTGCTATCTTTTCTCCTTTTCTGTTCTTCATCTATATCTTGAATTGTAGTGGATATCGATATTTTTCGCTACAGAATTCCATATGAACGATTAGCGACGACAGTTGTGTTCGGTTTTCTCAGACCAGTAGGTGACTAGAAGGCCACTTGTATTGTATCCAGGTTACTAAGCTACAAGAGATCACTCATCTAGAATGTTGTGTTAGTGATTTTATTGATGAGCATGGGCATTGGACGTGAGACGGGCTTGAACGGAAACTAGCTCCAGAGTTATGCTGTCAAGTATTGAGCGTACGAGTTAGAATCCTACGAAGAGGGTACTAGAACTCTAGGTTCACAGTTAACGAGGCTTATGTTTCTACCGGATAAAGAAGGGAGCGAACTACTGGTGCTAAAGACAGGTGGATTTGGGGCGTGGCAGCTATCCCGGCGGTACGTGCTTTTCTCTGGGAGATGACTCGTAACCGGTTGCAAACAAGGGATTTGTTGGTGCGAAGAGGCAAGCATGCAAGTTTGCATTACAAGGGCGGTGTATGCCATGCAGGATGAGTCATGTGAACACATTACGTGGCAATGTAGGTTGGCGGAAGATGTTTGGCTGAGATTTAGGGAGAGGTTAGGCTTTGTTGGGAATATTCAGAACCAGGATGATGCGCTGAAGGTGATGCACAATTGTGGCTCCCAACGTAGTGGGACATTGTGGCATTGGCAATCCGTGATGGCATATTGTTGTTAGGAATTGTGGAAAAATCGGAATGGTTGCTTGCATGATGATTTGCGTTCGTGCGTCGAACAAACTCTTTGAGAGAGGGAGGAGACAGGAAGTAGAGTTCCTTGAGAATATGGACTTTCCTAAAAGGGTTGAAGTAGTCGAACTTTTGATGACTCTCTATCAACTTGCTGGAATTGGGTATATGTGTACAACGAGTTTTAAAAAATAAATAAAAACAAAAGTAAATCTCACAAACACTTGTTGCTAAAAAATTCCCAATTAGAATCTCAGATAGTCTCTGCTTTTTTTGAGTTGAAACTCAGATAATCTCCCTTTTTAAGGACATTAATAAGCCACGGAATCAAACTGCCACAATTAACTCAAACCAACCGGATTTTTTTTTTTTTTTTTTTTTTGACAATAACCCGATTTGTCTCATGCGTGTTGACGGTAAATCCGTTCTGACACGAAGTGGTTGAGTCAGAACTCACAGCCCGACCTGCCCGAATTGTCCCTTTGCTGACCGATTCCAAATTATCGGTGCCCGAAATTTATGCCCCCGCGACAAAACTCTTGTTACCAACCGCAATCACAGCATGGTTGCTTCGCTTGCAGGAGGTGTTTCGTTCCCAACGGCAACAAATTTTAAAAATAAAACAAATAAAATAAAAAATCCTGATAACTGCAAAGATTGGAACGTGACGGCCCGCCCCGGTCCCCAAGGACCGCAAAGCAATCCGATCGGGCCGGGCTTGGTCTTTTCCAGGCCCAAAAAATCAAAGAAAACGACGGGAAACCACCGACCGACCCCACTCACGCCTTAATTACTCTCGTCGCATTTAATCTTTCCTTTTGCCAAAAGTCTAATCCCATCAATTGCTTTATTTGGAATTTTTCTTTATTATTTTTCGGTAGGGATTTGGACCATTAGCTTCATTTATTAAGCCCATAATATCCTAATTAATCATTTTTTGGTAATAAATTAGAAACTAAACCGTCCTTCCCAGTAAAAACCGTGGAAGTTCACTCGCACTTTTTTCCGCGTTACAAGATACACCAATCTCCTCCGCACTGTTCCATCTCAGATCCGTCGCAGCATGCCGATCCTCGTACTGATTCTCCCCCAGATCTGAGCCGAATTCCCCGAAAGGCAATATTTTTATCTATTTCTGCTCCATTTAATTCCCTTTTTGCGGGTTTTTTTGGTGAATGTAGACTGTAGAGTACTGGAGGACGGCGATGGCCGGCTGCTCCATTGGGTTTTGAAGAATGGGGGAAAAGGAGTTTTTTTTTCCTTAGTTTTTGTTGGAATTTTTCCGGAATGAGATGGGAGATGATTGCATCTGCAAAAAAAAATATTATTTGACTTTGATGACATCCGAACTACCGCATCCAGCTTGGTGGAGTGTTACCCTTCACCATTCTGCTCCCTCCTGCAATGGCAACTGTTGAACTACCCATGTCTCGAGCAATGACATGATGATTTTTTTTCTTGTTATCGTTGGCACTGGTGTTGTTGTTGTTGTAATTGGGTGTTTGAGATACAAGATTTGGTTTTTATGTGTTTGTGATTGGTTCACAGAATGGGGGCAATGGGGGGAGATGAGATGGAGGTGGATGGATTGGATGTGGTGGCGGCAAATGGAAGCGGCGGAAGGGAGAGGATATTGGTGTCAGTGAGGCTGAGGCCGCTGAATGAGAAGGAGATTGCGAGGAATGATCCGTGCGATTGGGAGTGTATCAATGACACGACTATTATCTTCAGAAATAGCATGCCGGAGCGGTCCATGATCCCCACGGCCTACACGTTTGGTGAGCATGTGGTTGTTTGTTTGTCTTCCTTAGTTTAATGTGATTTCTGGTGTTTCTTGGTTTCTGATTGCAAAACAAAGTCAGGTTCCGGGAAGGGGACTGGTTTATTCTAACAAATTAAAATTTCCAGATTAACACTTATGTTTCCATTCTTGTCTTCCTTTGTGTTGAGCATATCATTTGATTTGTTTCTATCCTTCTTCTGGTTGTGGCTTTTTGATGATCACCTATGACTTGCATTAACTGTTCATATTTTCCTTCATAATTAATTATGAGACGGATAACCAGTTGGGCATAGCAGCGTTTTGAAACTATGTTTTCAAATAAGATTTCTTGAATGAACTAATTTCTGTGTTTATGCTTATTTCTTTATTTTCATCTACGCATTTCTTGATTCCTTCTTGCTTTCTGTCAATAGATAGAGTTTTTCGTGGTGAGTGCACCACTAAGCAAGTGTATGAGGAGGCAACCAAAGAAGTTGCTCTCTCTGTTGCTAGCGGTATCAACTGTGAGTATTATCATCTTTCTTTTAGTTTCCATTCTTTCTGTTTCAATGTTGTGTCTTTCACTGAAAATCCATGCACATATTGTCATTAGCAACTGTATTTGCATATGGACAAACAAGCAGTGGGAAGACATACACGATGACTGGAATAACAGAATATACTGTGGCAGATATATTTGACTACATGCGAAGGGTAACTCAAAGATGTTAATTTTTTTCTGATATGGTCGGGATTTTGATATTTTGATGTTTAGATGAAATTCTCTAATGGATTTTTTCCTGTGACAATGACTCAGATTTGCTTTATGATTCTCTTAGCATGCAGAGAGGGCATTTGTCTTAAAATTCTCAGCTATTGAGATTTACAATGAAGCCGTGAAAGATCTCCTCAGCACTGATAGTAGTCCTCTTAGGCTTCTGGATGATCCAGAGGTAAATTAACTTTTAATCAATATATCAGATTGTCCTTATGCCAGATCTATTTTGATACTTGTGATTTTGCAGAGAGGGACCATTGTTGAGAGGCTAACTGAGGAAACCTTAAGGGATTGGAACCATCTCAAGCAGCTGCTTTCAGTGTGTGAAGGTGTTGTGCAAAATGCATTTTATTATCAATTTCACTAGTCAGATATTGGATATTTACATCTGTTTTGGTTTCTGCAGCTCAGAGAAAGATAGGGGAGACCTTGTTAAATGAAACGAGCTCCAGATCACATCAAATTATTAAACTGGTTTTTCCTTTTCTCCAATGAAAGAACATGAATAAATACTGCAAAATGAGGATCTAATGTTCTTTTCTTGCTTGGTCATTGCAGACTATTGAGAGTTCTGCTCGTGAGTTTTTGGGCAAAGACAACTCAAGCACTCTTGTTGCCAGTGTGGTAAGGAAAACAATTCATTATTTTCAATTATTTTGATTCTTGATAAAGGGATGCCTTTAATTCTCTTCTCTTTTATGCAGAATTTTGTTGACCTGGCAGGGAGTGAACGTGCATCTCAAGCATTATCTGCGGGTACTAGGTTGAAAGAAGGGTGTCACATAAATCGAAGTCTGCTTACTCTAGGAACTGTTATTCGTAAACTAAGGTTGTCATCTTCGAACATGCCTTTTTGGACATCTCTACCTTTTCAAATCCGCATCAGACCAACAGTTCAATAAAAGTTGAGGGGCACGGCGATTTGCATACATGAATTACCATAATCTAGCTGAGGTTTTGTTGTTAGTCTATTGTCATGAGTGATTATGGCCAAATAAGCATTTAGGCAGGCATATAACCAAGCTCTCTATTGCTTGCACAAAATGTCATCGTAAGACTGCCATGCCATATTCTTCGCAGATGTGCTTTGGTTTTGGGGATTTTTTCCATTTCATTTTTTCTGGCACAGTATTCATGCAAATATGAATATTAGATTGTTATAGTGTATCCTCCTGCACAACATGGATATACATCTTTTGCTTTCTATCAAATATTGGGTGCTAATTCTAGTTCTGGAAATATTTATGCTGTCATGACTTTTGTGAGATTTTAAAACTTCATTTGTTTTTTTGTTTCCATTATCATCTATTCTTTGTATAACTGGACTCAATCTTAGCCATATGCAGTCAAATGTTGAACATTCAGTATCTTATTTGCATGTACACCAATTGTTCTCTGTAGTCTGTACTGAAGGTCCTATGAGCCAACCAGCCTCTATGATATTTTTACCCTTACAGACTTATATATTGCTTGATTTTTCTTTCTTTTCCAGAATTTTCAATTGGATATTTTCTTTTTTGTACAGCAAGGGAAGACATGGGCACATACCATATCGCGATTCAAAGCTAACCCGAATACTACAACCCGCTTTAGGAGGCAATGCTCGAACCGCTATTATATGCACAATGTGCCCTGCACGAAGCCACCTTGAGCAGTCGAGGAATACTCTTTTGTTTGCAAGCTGTGCCAAGGAAGTAGTGACAAATGCACAGGTCAATGTTGTAATGTCAGATAAGGCATTGGTTAGGCATTTGCAAAAAGAGCTCGCCCGATTGGAGAGTGAATTGAGATATACAGGGTCAACTTCCAGCACAAGTCATTTTGAAGCACTATTAAGGGAGAAAGATGCTCAAATTAAAAAGGTTAACTAAAGACATTCTTTGTTAGCACATCTTCATAAGTTTGTAATCTTTGTGCATTTACCTGATATAAATACATGGCTTATCTATAACCATCAAAAAAATTCAATCTTCTTGCCGCAATAAATCCATAAAAAAAAAATTACACACTTGAATCCGCAAAAGGCCATTATCCATCTGTGAGGTAGATTAGACTGTAAATTTCCATATAGGTCTTATCTTCTTATTTAACTATCTTATTTTTTATTTAACTCCTTATAAATGCTCATGTATTGTTATGTAGCTGGAGAAAGAGGTTAAGGATCTGATAAAACAACGAGATCTTGCTCAGTCTCAGCTGGAGAATGTGCTCCAATCTACATCTGCAAATAATGCTTCAAGGCCATTGGTATCTGTTCTTGTTTTGTATTTGAAATCTCACGGTACGATGCACAGATGAAACTAACTTATTCATTTTATCCTTTAGGAGGAATCCAGCCAGGTGACAACATCCCATGTCACAACTAGGGCATGTGAAGATGTACTTTCAACATCCGGTGCATCAAATGCCCCTTATCGGTATCTAAATTTTGGCTTGGCGGGGATGGACACATCACAGGGAACAGGAAATAGGAACAGGCATTACTCTTGGCACCATGGAAAGCCTAGTGGACCTGATGCTTTCTCACCCAGAGACTCAGCCAGCAGTTCTAGGTTTGTGGGTTCAATCCAGCAACTACATGGTGAAAATAATGCTCAGGAAGGCTTTGAAGATTTTGATGACCATATCAAGGATGTTCAATGTATTGAGGTCAATGAGTCAAGTACAAATGCAATGAGTGAACAGATGTCAACCGCTAGAAACCGAGATCAGCTATCAATGGCTGCAGAACAAGAAACTATGGGCGTGGGACTCCAGACTGCAGATTCTGGAGCCATTACATTGGAGCAACAACTCGAGAATGTGAGAAACACAATTGACAATCTTGTCAAACCTTATCATGATGAAATGTCTCCAATGTCTTCAGCAGTTGAACTAGCTAGTTCACGGGGCTTGAGTTTAACTAGAAGCAGAAGTTGTAGAGCGTCTCTTATGGATACTGCATCATCGCCTTGGTGTCAAGAGGCAGGACAAAACAATTACACACCCCCTGGCAGTTATTTAAGAGGCTGGCCTGGGAGTCCTGAAGATAATCAAAGAAAACACAATGCATTAAACTCAGCGGAGGGCGAAATGGTTTCAGGTGAGGCATTTTATTTTCACATTTTTTATTGGTGCACTTGGAGCTTTGAATATTGAGGCCACTTTCTGGCAAATGTTAACATCATCAGTGATTCTCTTGCAGGACTCAAGACTCCACCAATTCAGCATGATAAAAAGTTAGGCGATTTTCAGGTGTGCTTTACTCTTATCAGGAAACCTTTTTCTGTTGGGTCAACTTGAATGAATTAAAAAAAAAAAAAACTAAAATTGTCTCATAATTAACAATATACTTTTGATACTATGTTTGCATGTTGACATTTTCTTCTTCTGACATTATGCATGGATGGACCTTACATTTGCTGCTATAGACTATTGAGGAGAGTGAGGATGGAAATACTGGTTCAGATAGTCAAAATTGTTGGACACTATATTTATTTTTGTCCCAATAATATTTTCAAACTTCAACTGCAACAAAGTGATATTATAAAGCAATCCAAATAGATTTTTGGTTGCTTCCATTATAATTAGCTTCCACATCCCTCTGAACATCTGGACGCTTCTCAACCGTGAGATCTTTTAATAAGCTTTTATGTTATCTGCAACTTTTGCCAGCTAATCATTGAAGCCTAACTTCAAAATTGCCTCTGAGCACTGTTGTTTCCTTTGAGGCAGATGTTTGCCTGTGTTATAGTTTCTCTAATTGTTGTTTTTTCAGGCAAGCAACCAAATGGCAAATGGAGATGTTGAGGTTGCCAGCACTAGAAAGGATGTAGGTATCGACCCAATGTTGGATTCCATGGAATCCCCTTCTTGTTGGCCAGCTGAATTCGAGAAAAAACAGCAAGAAATAATTGAGCTTTGGCATGAATGCAATGTCTCCTTGGCCCACAGAACCTGCTTTTTCTTGCTTTTCAGAGGTGATCCTGCAGACTCTATTTACATGGAAGTGGAGCTCAGGAGACTTTCTTTTCTGAAAAATACCTGCTCCCAGAGATATCCCGAGAGAGCATCAGGGCAGACAAGGTACAGCCCAATCCTTTTCATACACAACACTATGGGTTAGTTTTATCAATAGAAGTCATATATATCAAGTGAAACTTTATACCATTCAAGTTGATTTGCACCATTCATATGTGTTTCTCCTGTTCTTGTGGATGATTTTGATTGAATTTCCTAACTACTTCTACAACCAACAGTACGAAAAGTTTGCAGCGTGAAAGAGCAATGCTGTGCAAGCAGATGCACAAGAGGCTGTCGGTAGAAGAGAGAGAGAGCCTCTACAGCAAATGGGGCATTCCGCTGGACTCAAAACAGCGGAAACTGCAGCTCGCTCGTCGTCTTTGGACTGAAACAAATAGCATGGAACACATTAGAGAGAGCGCGTCGCTCGTGGCAAAGCTCATAGGACTTCTGAACCCTAGCCTGGCCCTTAGGGAGATGTTCGGGCTTAGCTTCGCGCCGCAGCAGCTGACCACTCGCAGGTCCCTCAGGTGGAAACACGGATAGGTAGAGAGCTTCATGAAGTTGATTTCTTCTCATTTGCTCATGCTTTTCTGTGAGATTAACATAACTATTTTTGTTATCTTGATTTGATGCTTTGATGTTGTGCTGTTATGCGCCGGTTTGTACGCCAATTTTCTGAGACTAACCTCATGATTTTGTTGTACTCAAAACTGATGCACTTGAGATGCACTTGTGCCGCCCAATTATATGGTAAGATTAATTTGTATGTTTATTTTAGAATAGCGAAGTCCTAAGACTCGGTTTAAACGAACTCTAATTCGCCTAGATTCCAGAGATGAATTCGCAATTCATAATCTCATAGAAAAATAAATATATAACCACCAAATTAATACGTAGAAATTTCTATTAGTAACATCGAATGTTAGACGATCGCCAGACTGCTTAACTGAGCTAGTGTGTGATCGAATCAGTGCTATCGGACGTTCAACTGAGCTGACATCTAAAGGTGTTCATCCGGTTGTCTAGTTGCTATGTTTCCAGTTTACCTTTTAGTTTCCTGAACATATATTTTGCGAAAGACATCCATAGTTTCTAATGTCCGCAAAATACACCTTCATATCAAGAGCGATGCCAGTTCATTTGAATGGCATTGAAAGTAAAACACCTCCTCCGCCTTCCTCTGCTTCTCCTCCACCTCCTTCCTCGTCTTCTCATCCAACTCATCCACCCTCATCCTCAAATCCAAATGCGAAAAAAGAACATAGTTTTCACATAAAAATGAAGAAAGAGAGATAATAAGGTCTCTAGCTGGTGGTAAACTACGGGTGTTGTCGCCGGCGGCCGGTTCCCGTTGACAGCAGCCCGGTTCGCGTTCTTGGCGACGGTGCCGAGGGGCCTGCTTGGGCCGAAACGGGCCGCCGCCGCCGCCTCAGCCAGTGCTTTCGTTGCCAAGGATCCTGCCTGCATTTTTTCCCGATGGATGGGGAGCGGCTCTGCTCGGTGACGCAAATGAAGTATGCGGATTTGAATGCGTGGCACAACACGTGGCAGTTGCACGGAGAAGAGCCAGTTGTGACGCGTGGAAGGAGTTTTCCGCAGAACGTCCCCTATTTGTCTAAATTGCAAATACCGCCCTGTGTTTTTATTTTTTTGCAATGACATACTTTTTGGTGGACTGCCGGATATTTCTAATAAAACTGACATGATATGCTCGATTAGTTTTACATTTAAAAGATAATTACATCGAATATTTGTTCAGATAATATTATATAATTTTATGCTCATTTATTTGATAAAGTTATTATGTTTGCTCTCTCCGAACACATTCAATCACATTTGCATTAATAAATTATCGAAAAATAAAACATCCATCTCTATAAATTGATTTGCCAATAATACATAAATAATTTCAATCAATACTTTTGTAAAAGATAAAAAATTAATATTTTAATGTCAAATTGGTCGTTATGCTTTAATGATCCACCTCCTCAAAATAATAAAAAGGAATATTTCTAAGATTAATTCTTGAAAGATAACAGAAGCCCACGCAGTTTCAAGTTCAAAAATTAAAATCGGACGCGTTTCAACAAAAGACGTTTGTTAGTAGCATATTCTGAAAACTAATTATAATTTCAACAAACGGTTGGTAGATAAATGCAAAACTCCCTGATGTAAATGTAATTATACAGGTCGTGGAGGATTTTTATGTAAACGTACCAAAACGATACCCCGATCAGGTTCACCGAAACGGCTCCTTAGTCGTTCTCGGGTAGTCCGGTGGATCGATCGCGGTGGAGAAAGGAAGGCAACGAGAGCGGTAGAGATGAGCCTGAGCACGGCAGGGTATCTGGCGCGGCGGGCGGCGCAGAAGGAGCGCGTCCGGATCCTGTACCGCCGCGCCCTCAAGGACACCCTCAACTGGGCCATCCACCGCCACCACTTCTACGAACATGTAATTCCTCATTGATGCCTCCCTTTCTCCTTCGATCCGTGCCATTTCTGTCAATTCCGATCGTATTGGTTGTGCATTTGTCTTTGCGTGAGAGATGTGTGAGAAAGATGAGTTTTTTGCGATTGTTTTCGGTGTTTCTGATCGCAAGTGACTTTGCGGATTGCTTTTGTTTTAATTCCATTTGTGCTGATTATGGTATCCGGGCTTTTGCAATTTCTGGTCCAATTGAGCCATTCAGCATTTTCGTTGCTTTAAAAATTGATGATTTTTTTGCTCGATTGAATATTTGCTGCACTACGATAAGTTTCACTTTAGAAAATTTGGACTCTTGAGCCTACCAATTTGAATATCAGGCTATTTGGCATTTGGAGATGGCTGAGAATACTTCTAGCATTTGTTCAATGAATTTTTATACCAGGGTTTTAGTACGAGTTTATGCCTCTGTATTTGATCCAAAAAAGAGTTTGTCCTATGTTGTCATCTTTTCTTCTTCTTTGACAATTAATTCAAATACACACTAATTGAGTTGGCAGTGGCTTCTACAATATCATCATCAGTGTAGCTATGGCAACTTCTGAAAATGCACTTTCATTTATGTGTGACTGATAGACATTTTGTATACGACAAATTCTGTTCTAAATGGATAGATCAGGGAAGAGGAGAAGATTCAATTTGTTTGGTATCAAGCTGAACAATTTATTTTGGACCTGAATACCACTTTCTTTTAATTCTTGGCCATCACTTGTACCTTACTAATAAAATCGGATGCAACGAAAGATGAATTGTTTATTTTTAACATTTGGGCAGTTTGTTGTGCTCATGGAGCTCAGTGGGTGGGAGTGTATAACATATTTATGAACCCATTTAGGAGCAGTCCTAGGTTGTTAGTCTGATATCAATTCCTATTTCGAAAATGAGGAAATGCCCGATCATGTTGTACTTCATGCTTGTGTATAACTTCTTAATTTATTGAGGGAACAAGGAATTTTTGGAGTCCTTAGCTCTTGTGCATGCATGAAGTCTTACTTTTGTTAGGTTCTTAGTTCTGTTTATAGATTACCACCAGGCTATATTTTCTTGTATGTTGAGCATTTGGGAACACTTTTCTTCTGGAAGAACCTGAATTTCAATATGTGCTGCTTTTTAGACAAGGATACTAGAAACAGGTTATCAGAAAATTATATTTGGTCTGCCAGGACTTATATAATCTTGTTGTCCATTTCAGGCTTCAGAACTGAGAGACAAATTTGAGGCAAATAAGAATGTAGTAAGTTTTTTTGTTCAGTGTTGCTTTATTATTTGTAGTTATTCAAAATCCTGCAGGTGCTTACATTTATTTTTCTATATGCTACGTCAGCAAATGGCTTAGTGCTAAAAAAAACAAAGGAGAACTGACTCCTTGTGAATGCAATGTTAAGAAAAACCTGGTTATTACTGGATGGGATTCATGAATAAATTTTAAAACCAATTATACTGGATATTGTTTGTATTTTAAAATTTTCGAAATTGCTTATCTGGACATACTCTTCAGGCTAGTAAAAGAATTAACATCTTTGAGGTGTTACTTCATGAATTACGATAAATAGGTGCAAATTACTCTATGTAGCATTGAAAATGTTTATTTTCAGCAATTTGAGCTTCAAACTGTTAAAAATGTAGTTGTTTGAACATATTTTGGCATGAAGTGGATTCTATGAATTTTGAAATTAAGTTTTATTTTTGGGATCAAAAGAAAAAATTCTAACATATGATTGATTGGGTTTACCTGGTTTGCATTTCCTGCTGCAACCATCTGTTAATAATCCTGCTCTTATGTGTTGGCATACTATTGGTAAATGAGCATGTGTTTGTTGAACTTGAATTTATTATTGTTCAGTAATTTGGACTGAGTGTGCCTGGATAACTAGGGCTTGGTCACTGTGTTCCTTAGTAACATTTTGTTTCTTGTGTTAATATTTTTTCAAATACATAATATGCTTTCTAATCCATGCTTGCTATCAGTGACACTGTTGTGTCATCAATAATGTGTCTCTGCATTATAATGGTAGCAATATTGTTCAATCTTAGGTGTGAATGCTCTTGTCTTCTGAGTGAAGGATAACTGGCATAGTTTAAGTTAGTGCTAAGCATATTTCAATTTTCTCAGGAGGATCTGGATACCATTGATCGCCTCATTTCCAATGCTGAAGCATACTTTGAGAAGTGGCGTCATCCTGATCCTTACATTGGTAAATTTTATCATCTACTCAGTCTCTCTCTCATGGTAGTATGTCTTGCTTGCTTCTTGATTACTTCTTCCTCTCAGATGTTTGTCCCTGTTTTCTTACCAAAAATGGTTGTATGTTTTCCACTTCTCCTTCATATCCTATGTAAAGAAGCTGCCTTATTTTCTTTTCGTCCCTTGACTAGAATGTGTGATTGTTGTACCAAAATATATTACAATTTAAAAGGTCATTATATGGCTTTTACCCTTTCTTTTGGTGTTACCATATCTGCACATCACCCAATGTCTTGGAGCTCTCTGTGATCCAATAAAATTTCAGTAACAGTGTACAATTTTTTTCCATGAGCAGTTCCTTGGGCTCCTGGCGGTACCAAATTTACGCGCAATCCACCTCCACCAGCTGGGGTAAGTTCTTTCTTTTTCATTGTTTGACATCTCATTTTTCTTCAAACTAACTGGTTCTTGTTATTGAACTCAAAAAAACTGATGATGCATTAACGTGTAAATGGTTTTGCATTTGCATATCAATTTCAGCATGAGATAAAGAATGTTCCTGTGTGCTATCATCTTGAAATAGTAGCTTGTCCTGAACCTGGTTGTAGTTGTTTTTTTTCTTATTTTTTTGAGCAATCTGGGCTTTATCATTTCATGCCTCGCTCCAGGGAAGTGAGGAATAACAAGGAACAACCTGATCATAGTTATTTAAGGGATTGCATGTCCTAGAATATGGAAAAATCTTCCCAATAATATTTTGACTTGAATATGTTTATCAAAGTGCTCCTTACTTGCAAGTGCATAACTGATCTTGAATTCTGGATAGAGGCCTGAAATTTTAACCTTGTGAGATACAAGACTAACAATTATGTTTCAACATTCTGGGAGAATTAGCATCACCTGGCTGCAGTCCTGTCACTTATGCTTTATCTGTATTATTCTTCCGAAACAGGATGATCCTAGTCTCAATGTCTTTGATTTCCTAATTAAGAAACTTATCTGCCCAATATTTCCTAGACATTGTTTTAAAGTAATGCTTTTGGTGTGAGCTACATCCCTACATCTATTCTCACAGCATGGTGAAACCCCACCCAAGGCCTTCAGGCCTGTGAGAGCAGGCAGAAGAGTCCCATCCTTCTACCCTCGTAGAACAGTGGGGCCTGCTTCTAACTGCACCCCATCTGTCACCCAATGTTTTCCAGATACCCACCTAGATTTCCATAATTTCATTCCTAAAATCAAACTAATTTAAGTTTCACAGTAGCCGACAACACTGAGATTTGGATACCATGTCCTTGTAAAGGTCTGCAAAGCTTAGATTTTCTGGAAATCTAGGTTTAAATAAACAAATTCATAAAATATGTCTTCTTCTCAACTTTAAGATCACACGAGCTGCTCTATCATTTCCTTTTTGTTCCATCCGGTAACTTCTCGCTTCTTTGTCGCAGATTGAGATTGTTTTCAACTATGGCAAAGAAGAAAACGAGTGAGGGTTGTTGGTGCATCACTGCAAATAAATCCCCATCAAGTTATGAAGCGGGAGTTGCTGTCTACTGTGTTTTGCTTTCTCATTTAAACAACTATTCTGTTCACATTAGCTCGAAATACACTTCCAGTGCCATTGAAATCTTCCTGTCCAGCAGATGAAATGTGAAAAATGGCAAGTTCTGTTTTTTACAATATTAGTGCTAGATCTTTCATTTCATATGCATTTGTCTGCCAACTTTTGCCAACTGTTTCGCTTACAACCCTACTAGATTCACAAGTCTGGGGTCTTGGGGCTGTCAATGGGCTCGGATGGATTTGCATTCGAGGTCTAAAGCCTGACTTAGAAAAATTCAGTATATAATAATTATTCGGATTCAGGTTGAGTTGGAGTTTGATAATTGAGCCTCAGGTTCGGATTTGGTAGGGACTGAGCTCAGCTTGAACTGATTACATATTCGTACCGGGCAACCCGCCCTGTGAATCTAATAGGCCACGCGGGTTTTTTTGATATCTTGTTATATTTTAGCTCGATCAATTAAAAGTTACTGATAATAGTCTTGCACTGAGCAGGGAATAATTTCTGATTTTGAACTAGTTTTTCATGAGATATGACATTGTAATTACTTGTATAATCGTCCATACCAAACACCGTTAATGTGCTGATTTTGACTTCCCTGACAACGGGAAGCGAGCGCGCCACGTGATCGAAGAAGCTTCCGGTTGTGATGTGCTCATCATTTGTTCTCGAAAAGCCTCCATCTTCGCCGGATTCCAACCATAGATTTTGAGCCACGTCCTCCGAAACCGTGGCCTTTTTATTTTTTTAATAATTTGTCGATCCCAGTCCAACCTCGATCGCCTGCGACACGTGAAATAAAAGATATTTTTCGAGAGCAACTTTAGTTTAATTCTACTTTAAATCGAAATTAACTGGACTCATTTAATTTCCAACAATAAAAGTATGTTTAAATGAATTTTGACTTACATATATTTAACAAGTAAATTTGTATTTTACAATAATAAATATAATATTTAAAATTTTCAAAATTGCGATCTCTTATGCAGCAGAGATCGATATAATTATCGAGTTAATATTTCTCAAGAGCTCGTTTTGACTTCTCAGATTCTATAAAAATTTTATTGGTGAAGACATTTTTTAATAAAAGAGAGAAAAAAAAAAGAAAAGAAATGTGGCGATATATATATATATATATTCCTCGAAGGCATATTTTAATAAAAAAGAAAAAAAAAAGTGTGGCGATATATATCGGAAATTTCCTTGAAGCTGTGCTTTCTCTTTGCCTCCAAAGCAAGCTACGTAATTTGAAAGTTATTGGATTTCCTTAGCACTCAAAAGAATCTAGATTTGGAAAAATTATCACATGGAATGGACGCTCTGGACCCGTTCATTAGGGTTTAATTGCGGAGCAAATCCCAAGGAGGAAAAAGATTCTTCTGATGAATACGCGATTAAGCACGGCGTTAGCGGATAATCCCATTCATAACACGTAATTAATTGTCGACAGGAATATTAATTACTGCCCCGTAGTATTTGACGAGGGGGATAAAATAAAATAAAATAAAATAAAAAGGGGTGGTGCTGATGCACTTCCTCCACCCGCGAGAACGTGACTTGCTTTTTTCCTTCATTGGAATTTGGCCATCGCCTTCCATTGCATCCTGGCGTTTATTTTTTGCAATTTCTTTTATTTTTTTTTTTAATAATTTGGAATCTTCCGTCATGCTTCCATGGAGTTATATTAAATTAATCGAGGAAATTTTGCAAATTCACCCCTGCGTTTTGCGTATAACCGTTGGACTATCGATATTTGCAGACAATCCTCTCCATTTTCATCAAATGTTTTGACAGCTAAAATCTAGTTAATAAATAATCATTTATGTCTCGAGATATGTTTTCATTGACCATATGATATTTTTAATTTATTATGAGCGAGAATTCGAGACTGTATGTTTTGGGATTACTTAGATTAATTCTTTAAAATTTAACATGATCATATGGTAAATTAAGATCTAAACGGATTCTTGGAGATCTTTCCACTTTTCTCACGCCAACCTTAGAATTTAAAAAAGAAATTGCCACGAAGCTAGAAAATTGAGATGAGCAGGGTCATCGTATGCGCACAACAAAAGAAATTGCCAACTAGATAAATAAATAACTAAATATAGAAATAATCAAAAGAAAACAAAAAATGTTAAAAAGACAGGTCAGAGTTTGATTTTGGTGTCATTCAAACCAGCACCGTCACCCAAAACAAGGTAAACCCACCACTCAACTAAACCACATTGAACCGGTCAAGTCCCACCTCATCATACCACCGTATCCGTTTCCCACTCCCGTTTCCCGCCCTACTCCATAGTCTCCAATCCAGATTCTCTTGCCGCCCCAACTGGGAAACCGTTTCCAGCGCGGCTCCCCCCCTTGTTTCCCGTTTTGGCAAGCAAAACCCGCGGAGAAAAAATCTCCAAAAAAAAAAAAAAAAAAAAAAAAGCGAAAATGAAATCAAAGCCAAATCTCTCGCCCTTCTTCTCCCGATCATCAGATTCAGCACCGAACCCATCAAATCTCGTATAAATTCTCGCCCCCCCGGATCTCCGATCTCGATCCTCCGGTGATCCCCATTGGAATCCGGCGATGGGCCAGTGCTACGGAAAGAACATCTCCGTCGCTGAGGACGACGCCGCTGGCCCCGCCCAATCCCCGCCGCCGGCGGTCTCCGGCAACGGCGCCGCCACGCCGTCCCGGAAGGGCTCCGCCGCTCCCACTCCCGGGAGGTCCTCCGCCGCTGCCAGTCCCTGGCCCAGCCCTTACCCTGCTGGCGTGGCACCATCTCCGGCGAGATCGACGCCTAGGAAGTTCTTCCGCCGGCCCTTCCCCCCGCCGTCCCCGGCGAAGCATATAAAGGCCTCACTGTTGAAGAGGCAAGGAGCGCAGAAGCCGCCGGAGGGGCCGATTCCCGAGGATGGCGGAGGGGAGGCGGAGCGGCCGCTGGATAAGAGCTTCGGGTACGGGAAAAACTTCGCGGCAAAGTATGAGCTGGGGAAGGAGGTGGGGCGGGGGCATTTCGGGCACACTTGTACAGCGAGGGCCAAGAAGGGGGACAACAAGGGGCTGCCTGTTGCTGTTAAGATCATCTCCAAAGCCAAGGTGCGGCTTTGTTTCTTTAAAAAAAAAAATGAATTTTCTACTTTCAGCCCTCAATTCCTGCTGCTTTAATCTCAAGTCATAGTCCTCATGAGATAAAATGTCGTCTGGAATTGCGTTTTTGTTTGTCTTTTGGAGAAAATTTTGCTTCTGAAGACATCTACAATTGTTTTTGTACGATTTTCTTCGCTCGGATTGTTTCCAAATATTGAATTTTATTGAAAATCACAGCATATTTGCTATTTGGACAAGTCTATGATTGCATGCAAACCCATCTGAAAGCTAGTAGACAAATAGTTGTGTTTGAGTAATATATTTGGGTATTGAAAGTGTACTTGATTAAGTAGACGATTGTCAGGATGGTCAAGTAGTTCTCTGTTTATCTCATACTGAAATTCCTTCACTGTTGATCACTTAGCATTTTTAGTGGGAAAATTCATTCAACTTCAATATACAGCAGCTTGGTAGATTTCTTTGTGTTGATTTTTTATTAAATTTTGTAGATGACGACTCCTATATCCATTGAAGATGTTCGAAGAGAAGTGAAGATTCTAAAAGCTTTGTCGGGGCACCCAAATCTAGTCAAATATTATGATGCATTTGAGGATGCGCTTAATGTATATATAGTCATGGAGTATGTCCATCTTCCCGTTATGCAGTTTCTCATTACTGTCCCCATTTATATCAAGTTGGAAAGCTCTAGTTGGTGTAGTGTGTTATGTAGCCTCTCATTTGCTTTATCCTGCTGGCTTTAAATATTCTAATTCTGTTTATGTTGGTGGACTTCGATTTTTGTTCTACACTTCCCTGTGGTTTGTTCAGTAATTGTCATTTACTGAGATTTTCTTTGCTCCATACTGTGGCATTCTATTCTGCACTGTTCACTTCTTTTTGGTGTTTAGTATTTCCAATTCATAAGCAGTCTTCTTCTCATCCCAATTTGTCTGATATTGGTAATTTCTAAGATATTCTATTTCCCACAAGCATTTGTTTGTGGCAAGTAATGACAACATAATGAAAACATGGTGTGATTCTTTAGCCTTTAAATGGATATAGATTTGGAAAAATATCATATGGAATGGAAGCTGTGGACCAGTTCATTAGGTTTTAATTCAGGAGCAAATTTCCAAAGAGTAAATGATTCTTTTGAGGAGCTTGTCCATTTTGGAATTTATAAATATGGTGTAAGTGTATAATCTCATGTATAATTATGTAACTTAACGGCGACAGGAATATTAATTACCAACCCATATTTTTTGATAGAAGAATTAAATTAAAGGGTGGTGCATTTACTCGATCCACAGAACGTGGCTTGTCTTTTCCTTCATTGGAATTTAGCCATTGCCTCTGATTGGCTTCGAGGGTTTATTTTTAAAAATTTCAAATCCGCTGTCATGCTTCCATATAGTTGCCTTTTATTCCGCTCTAATCTTTTGAATGCTTTCTCAGGTTATGCGAAGGCGGGGAACTATTAGATAGAATCTTATCCAGGTAATAATCTCTTATTTCCTTATTATTCCAAAGAAATGGTTCTCAGGGAAGATTTCTAACCATTTCTATGTTACCTAACATATTTTTGCTTTATTAAAGAGGCGGAAGATACACCGAAGAAGATGCAAAGGCAATTGTTGTGCAAATATTGGGTGTTGTTTCCTTTTGTCATCTTCAAGGTGTTGTGCATCGTGACTTAAAACCAGAGGTTTGCTTCAGTGATCATTTTTTTCCAGTATGCTGGACCTTTAATCTTTACTGACATTCATTGCTTTGACCATCTTAACAGAATTTTCTCTTCTCAACTAAGGATGAAAACTCACAAATGAAGATTATTGATTTTGGCCTTTCTGATTTTACCAGACCAGGTATTGCCTGGTAGCTTGGTTTCAATTTGTATTCTAGCTGTGTATCTTTCTCTGTAACTTTCCTCCTTGAATAACTGGATAGATGTAGTCACATGGTCATGATTCATATCATCTTCTTTCTATAAATTTGTCTTGTATTACTATTCTCAGTAATAATATTCATCTGGACTTAACTCAATACTTGTTCTAACTTGATAATCATTAAATCATCTACCATCTTGCACCACAGCAAATCTCTGAGGGCTAGAAAGCTTTGTTCCTTTCTCCTGCTTAGACATGTGTCAATGTTCCTTGTTTGTCAGTTTTGGGCAACTTTGCATTGCCAATCTTAGCCAACGTGCCTTTTGGTATCTAAGTTGCATTTCAGAACTGCAAATTACGTTTATTTATTGATTCTGGTGGTCCTTCTCTAATTCCACTACTATGGCTACCTCACTATTTGTAATGGAGGACTGGCTTGTTTACCTTTGCAGATGAAAGACTCAATGACATTGTTGGCAGTGCATACTATGTTGCCCCTGAAGTCTTGCATAGGTCATACAGTATGGAAGCAGATATTTGGAGCATTGGTGTTATAACATACATCTTGTTATGCGGCAGCAGACCCTTCTGGGCTAGGACAGAATCTGGAATTTTCCGTTCTGTACTTAGAGCCGATCCCAACTTTGATGATGCACCTTGGCCTTCCGTATCCGCAGAAGCTAAAGATTTTGTGAAAAGGCTTTTGAATAAGGACTATAGGAAAAGAATGACTGCTGTTCAGGCTCTGAGTGAGTGTCATCTTCACAAATTCCATTCTCTTTTTACCATGCAACATCTAAATGATTTTCCCATTGATCATTAAATATGTCATTTTCTTGTGCAAATTTTGGTTTTTAAAATATTTATGGAACTTCAACAAATTGTTGAGATTACTAGGGACCTATTTGGATGCTCACATAAGTCATCTAGGTCCTCTTTTATATGGGTCTGAATTTTGAATTGTGAAATGATTTTGGGAGAATTGACCGGAGGCATGTAATATTTGGACAGGTAATACTCATTTGACAATATGAGATCATTCTTGAAGATGGTCCATGCTATACATGAAAAATGGGGATTTTGTCTCCCATTTTCCTAATTAATTGGAAAAAAAAAAATCAAAACTGGCTCGCTTTGTTGTCTCCACTGAAATATGCATGGATATCTAAGCAAGCATCAAAATCGCCCTTGGTTATTGGATTGCAGTATGCTTTGTCAATTGTCCTTGATATTTCTGTTTGAATGTGATTTCATAATGTAAACTAAACAATGCAATCTTTGTCAGCTCACCCATGGTTGCAGGATGATCAACGGCAAATTCCTCTGGATATACTAATTTATAAATTAGTCAAGTCATACCTTCGTGCAAGTCCTTTCAAACGTGCAGCACTAAAGGTTAAATTTCTCTCCCTAGAGCTTGAGAGATGGGAAAGGCTTGTGAGTTTTCTGTAGTGTCATCACTCATTTTGACAACCTTAACTTTTAGGAGGCTTATGTATTGTGACTGCAGATGTGCTTTTACGCATCACATTCTTGATAGTCTTTGAGAGTTTCTTGGATTTATTGTTTTTCTATTGTTCTTAATTTTGTTGATCCACTATCATACAGGCTCTCTCTAAAGCTCTAACAGAGGACGAGCTTTTATATCTTAGGGCTCAGTACAAGTTAATGGAACCAAATAAAGATGGACGTATTTCTGTTGAAAATTTTCGAAAGGTTTGTTTCACATTGTTGACTCTTTAGTTTCCCATTTTTCTAACATACTGGAAGGGAAAATGATTTCACATTTTCATCTATTTGCATGTTTGATATTCATTTTGCACTATAGTTTTTGTGTGCCTAATGATACAGTTAATCCTATGCAGGCACTTTTGCAACATGCAACTGATGCTATGAAGGAGTCCAGAGTTCCAGACATTTTAAAAGCAGTATGGATTCTGTTTCCCAAAATAAATTGGATTTTATAGTTGGATCTATTCATTTGACCTCATTTTCTGGGATGTTCTGATTCATACAACTGTTTTTTGTCATTTATGTCTCGCTAAATATGAAAAAAATGTCGTTTTAGTTCCTCAGAAAAGGAAACGTGGTATTATGCTTGCCCTTTGAGTTTTACATTTATGTATAGCTGGTCTCAATTGCTCTACGGGACATGCAACAATATAGTTGGATATATTCATTTGACCCCATTTTCTGGGTTGTCTGATTCATACAACTGTTTTTCATCATTTTTGTCTCACTAATTCTGAAAAGAAGTGTCATTGATCTGTACTTTGTGGTTGTCACTGTAGTGACTTCATCATCAGTAGTATATTCCAGGATTTGATGTACTAATATAATCTGAACTGTGGGTTTCTTCTTCAGCTGGAGCCACTTGGTTATAGAAAGATGGACTTTGAAGAGTTCTGTGCTGCTGCAATCAGCCCGTATCAGCTGGAGGCCTTGGAAGGGTGGGAACAGATTGCGAGCACTGCCTTCGAATATTTTGAGCAGGAGGGAAACCGAATTATCTCCGTCGAAGAACTCGCACAGGTATTAAAACAGCTCTCTTTGTTCTTTCATTCCACAGCTTATTTGCTGTTACCCTCAAAAGGATGCGAATTGTCCTGTGTAGGAGATGAATCTTGCTCCGGCGTCGTACTCCGTCATCAAAGACTGGATCAGGCAATCAGACGGCAAACTATGCTTTATTGGCTTCACCAAATTTTTGCATGGTGTTACTATTCGTAGCTCAAACACAAGACATCACTAATCCTATTGCTGTTAATGTAATTCTTTTGTTAATTAATCAGTATAGGGCTTGAAATTAAATTTTTAGTTTTCCTTCTTTTTTTTCTTCTCTGTTCTATTGTTTTCTTCTCTTTTTTCTTCTGTAGAGAATTTATGCAAGAAATGAATTTCTAGCTTGGTCCCGGACCATAATCCAAAAGCTTGATTGCAGTCCATTGTGTTTCTATATCATATCTTAATTCGCTAACGGTGGGTTGACTTGATATTGTTATTGAATTTCTGATGGTAAAAAAGAAAAAAAAAATCTCATTACAAAATGTGTAATTTAATAGCAAAAAATTAAGAAAAAACTCCAGACCGCGTCTGTTGTTGGCCCTTTTACAATACAAAGTCAACTCATTGACCCGTGTTCTGTGGGATTTTTTTTTCTATTTTTCGCTCGCAAGATTTTGGGAAAGCATCAAAGCAAATGCGGCGTGGAAGCAACAACCATTTGGGCTCTATCTGAGGCAGGTGAAAAATCCAAGTTGGACGATTCTCGAGCAGTAAAATGGTTTGAGACAAGAGAAAGAATCTTCAAATGCAAATTGCTTTTCGAGTTAATTGTCAAACATACACATGCTCTGCGCCAGCTATCTTCATTATCATTCACGTGTTTTCTTAAGAATAATCAAGGCCTACAAAAAAAGGGTCAATCCGGTCCAACTTCTGTTCATAACAAGCTGCGTTCGAGCAAATTCAATTGAGTTGTGATTCGCCTACGTTTAAATTTAAGTTGTTTGCGTCCAACCCCTCAAATATACTGTGTATTAGCATCGGAGAAGGCGGCAATTTCCACGCTGACCGCATGGTCAAATGCCACGTAAAATCCCTGGCCGCTTCCCACCTCCACAACTCCAGCGCCACACGCATCCCTCGCTAGACAACCCTCTGCCGGTCCAAAGCTTTCTTCAATCCGAAGTTTCAAACCCTAATCACTATATATCTATAAACCCTTTCAACATTTCCCTCAATTCTTGACGCCAAAATCTCGTCCTCATCTTCTTCAGACTCAGCTCCCATTCTGGGTTCCATGGCCGGCGGCGACGAGAATCATCCCCATCATCACCACAAGGGCTTCCACCTGCCGCACTTGGGCCACCATCACCACCACGGCGACAGCCCCAATAAAGAACCGCCGCCGCCGAAGGGGTGCATGGCCATAAAGGTCGGCGGCGACGGCGAGGAGCAGCAGCGCTTTGTCGTGCCGGTGGAGTACCTGAACCACCCACTCTTCGCAGGATTCTTAAAGGAGGCCGAGGAGGCGTACGGGCTCCGGCAGGCCGGCGCCATCACCATCCCCTGCCACGTCGCTGAGTTCCAGCACGTGCGCGACATTATTGATGGGGAGCATCAACAGCAGCAGCATAACCACCACCATCATCATCTGCACCACGATGGGTGTTTCAAGGCTTGAAGAGATGAAGCTTTCTTGGGTTCCTTCGCAATTGTAACTGCGCATCGGTCTCAAAAAGAGAAGTTATTGTTGATATTGTAATTGTTTTGTCAAAGACTCGAAAATGAAAATAAAGAATTCACCACGCCTGCTGAACATGGGTCTGCGAGTTTAATTTGTGTTACGTTTTGAATTTCAATCATGAGATAAACTAAAGCTTTCATTCCATGACAGCCAAAGCCCGTCTAGCTCAGTCGGTAGAGCGCAAGGCTCTTAACCTTGTGGTCGTGGGTTCGAGCCCCACGGTGGGCGACTTTTTATCTTTTTCGAAATTTTGAAATGTTTTTCTTCGGAAGCTTTGCACATGAAACCCTCAAATTTGTGTAATTTTGTAGCGATCCCGACCTTTTAACTTCAACTACGAAAAACTACCAAAACTTAAAAATAAAAAAAAAAAAACACTCTACAAATATCCGAAATTATTCTTCTAATTAATGGTGGCATGCAGAAAAAAAAAAGGCTAATAAAAATGATGACGTCGGCAGTGATGATATACTGAAAATCAAAAGTTAATTTGAAAAAAAAAAAAAAAAAAAAAACACCTCCTGGAATTTTGCCTGGAGAACAGACCAGCGCCAAAGAAAAGACGACCATTGCCCAGTTTTGCATCGTTGGATCGGATCCCTCGTAAACACATAGCGTGAAGGCTGCAACCGATCAGCCGGGATCCACTCGGCGCTAACGGAGACACATCCTGTCATGCTTGTATAGTTCCTCACCACGGTGATATGCGGTGGTGATATGGATATCGCATATTGAATCCGAGCTCAAAGCCGCCTCAGCTAAGGGAACCCGACACAGTCAACGCATTAGTCAAAGCGAGCTTTGTAGACCGGCCAGCATTGAATCAAGCTTTACGGTTTCGGTTTTGATTTCGATTTCGGATTTTTTAGGATTTCGACGCGAAATTCGACCGAAACCGCGAATGCGAATAATGCATTGAACTAGACGCAAAAGTGTTACTATTAAAATGGGGCCGGATTGCAAGACAATCAGCGAGCCTTTGGGATTCCGAGCCTAAAGGAAAAAAGGACGATTAAAACCGCTTAATCCGATTATCAATACACTAATCGTCCATTTTTCCTACACAAATTGAATCATCAATACATAATCAATCGCAAGTACAGCGCGTCCAAACCCTAACAAATATATTAAAGCCAGGCCGGGCTCTTTTCAACAACCGGTCTCAGCCTTCTGGCTCGGGGCAGCAGACGAGTCTTATTAAATGGCGCCGAATTCCGACGCAACGCTGATCCTGCCACACAGTCCGCGCCACGTTTTGTTTTGTTTGCAGCTGCAGCTTTGCGCAAATCATTATTGTTTATCTGCATAATTTCCATTAATTACGTACGTATCTCTTAGTTCAGGATTTCTTAAAAGAACATGTAAACAGGAGACCTTCGCACACGAGAGGGATCTATCGGAGAGTATGATTGCACGGATTGCAAGCGGCTCTTGTTGTTCGATCGATCGATCGATCTTGTTGCTGTTGCTCCGCAGGAGTTGTATCCATCTGTTTCTTTCTCCGTTTTTGGACGACAAGAAGAAAGCAAACCCAAGGTTAAGCGTTTGACCATGGGTGTTAGGGTTAGAAGTAGGGTCCAGCGAGCCAGATAAGAGAGCAGAGCCTGAAGAAGGCGTCTGAGGTCTCGGTGTTCCCGCCGGCGTGAGAAAGGCCGAGGTGACCGAGGGATTTTTTTATTTTTTTCCTTCTTTTGTTTATTTATTTGCTTTATTTTCTGCCGGGTAGACTTTTTTTTTTATTATTTGTTCGTTCATTATTGAGGTTGTGAGTAGTTAATATCATGTTCACTGGGCAAAGGACAAAAGGCTGGACAGCGAGGAAGACGAACACGTGGTTTTCTGAAATGTATGAATGGAAACCATGAATGCAATCAATTTGCTTTCATTTTTCTTCTTTTTCTTCTCTTACCTGCAAAAGGTCCCCTTCGGTTGGCGATCGTCCTTAAAACTATCGCACGATAATTATATACTTAATGGAGAATTTATTTCCACCAAAACATAATTATATCAATTTAAAAATTCATGAAATTAAAATGTCATCGTAATTCGTTAATCACAAATCATGGTGACATCGAGAAGGAAACATTAATTCTTCCCCCAAACTCGAATCTTAAAAGTGTTTAGCATGGTATGTGAAATATGGTTATGTCAAGCATGTAAATACCTTTCACATACGGTAGTGGTCCATGCCACATGCTTATGCATTGCCGTCTCCATGCCTCATTTCGTTGTCTCCATTAATATGATAGTGGTCCATGACACATACTGGATAATGGGGTTTGGTTGAACCAATTGCGCAACTCAACCATCTCACTTAAATACATCGATTGTGTTCAAATTGACAGAGATTTTAACCTTACAATATCATTCACTGTTGATAGATAATGAATAAATTCGTCGGTGGAATCAACTCATTTGTTTTTTTTTTTTTTTTTTTACTTGAAAGCGAGGCTCGAAAAACCCCTGTTTATAGCAAATTTAAAAATAAGTTAAACGAGAATTCTTGCCATAAATAGAATCTCTCATGTCCGTGATATCGATTGACATCGGCCAGTCTCGGTAAATCCTACAAAAAAAAAAGGTGATATGCACAAGAGTAAAAAAAAAAAAATTAGAACAAAAAGAATAGAAGAGCAGAGAAATTTGGCAATTTTGTTGGTAGAATCGACTGCATTTAGAGATGGTAATGCAAACAACTTCTCTAAAAATTCTATTATTTTTTCTGCCGAATGTTGCAACACGCTGCACTTGTCTTTTGTTGTTTAGTAAAGAATATGAAAATAAAATTTATTTTAATCTCCCAATTAAAAATAGACTAAAATTTAAAAAAAATTACTTCTGAATAATTAAATATCAAAAAATAATAAAAAATAATTTTATTTTCCATTATTTCTAAAAAGTTTTTCTCTAATGTATTTTTTAATATATTTTTTATATTTGAAGTGGTGGCTTTTACTTGAACCAACTCGAAGGTCGGTCAATATCCCCGAACACGTGTAGAAAATGGCCAACAGTAAACAAAAAGAGTTGAAGAAAGATGGAACTCAAACTCGCCTTTTGAATCAAAACAGTCGAATTGATGGAACCGAAGTTCACTTGCTATCGGAGCGCATTTTAGCAAGAAGAAACGAACAACCCTTGAGACATGGATGGTAGATAACCCGAGGATCAACGGCTGAGATCACAGAACAGAAACAGGGAAGCCCACAGCTTGCAATTGAGTTGTAGACCACGAGCACATGGCAAAAGATAAAACCCTAATCAGAAAGATCCTCCCACAAAAAAAACAAGCGAAACAAACAGAAATCCGCTACTAACCTCATCGTTTAAAATCTTTCAGTGATGCATTACAGCAATAACAAGGCAAATCACAATCCAATAATAGGATCCGACCAAACAGTCCCAACAAAACCAAATTCCCAAAGAAAAAAAATAAAGGAAAAGGAAAAAGAAGCCCTAAAACGAAGAACCAGACACGGCGGTGGCGTGGTTGGTGAAGTCCTCTTCCGTTATCGGGTCGCGCATTAAACCCAACCACTCCACCATCGCTAGGGTTTCTCTCCTCTCTCTCTCTTCATCGCTCTCTCTCTCTCTCTCTCTCATTTATGGCGTGTTTAATTGTGTCAGCCATGGGAGAACATGACAACAATGTGTATTAACTCCGCCATAAATGAGAGCGCTTTGAGACGATGAAAGAAGAAGATGATGATGATCAGGAAGAGAAAGAAGAAGGAGAAAAAAAAAAAGTTTCTGATGGGTGCATGGAGTCGTGGTCACTTCTGAGGCAAAGAGCCAACAACACCGGTGGGCCCCATCCCTGGCCCTTTTTTTTTTTTTTTTTTTTTGTCTTTTCTCCCTCGGGCCCTCTTATTATTGTTATTATCTCCTCCTCCTCTTCTTCTCTCTCTTTCTCATCTCTCTCTCCTCTCTCTCTAGCCTGTAATCATTTCCTTCATCATCACCAGAGGTCTCTCCTTCTTCAGCTTCATCATCTTCTTCTCTCTCTCAGTTATATATTTATCTGCGTATCTCGCCCTTGAAAGAAGCCGCGAGTCATGGGAGAAACAGAGGAAAGAGAGGGAGGCTTTGCCATTGAGGGGAATGTTGTCTGGCTCGAGGCATCTTTGCTGCCCTCCGCCGTCTGATGCAAGGGACCTGTCATGATGGGCTCATCATGGCCCTCCGATGCATGTCCTCGGACCAGGCTTCATTCCCCCCAAGCCACAAAGCTTCCTGTGTCTTCTTCTTCCTCCCCTACTTCTTCTTCACCTCTCCGCTCCGCTGCTGCGCGCAGATCTCTGGTGGGTTGGCTGTCTCTTTTCTTTCTTCTTTTGGGTCGCTTGTTGCTATTTCTGGCTTTTTTTTTTGTTTTGTGGCGATAGCCTTCATGGGGGAAGTGCAAGGTGGGTGCAATAATGGAGAGTTTTGACTCATTGTACTTCTTTAGGGTTTCATCATTACTTTTTTTTTTCCTGTTTTTTTTCTTGTTTTGATGGACCTTCTGGGATGGTTTCTGATCTCTCATCTTTGATGGTTATATTATGAACCGGAGAAAAAAATTTCATAATGCTGTAGATCTGAAGAAGATTTCTGTGTTCATCTTGCATTTGCTCAAGCTGGGAGCAGTTCTGATCTGTGCTGATCTTTTTCTATTGTTTTCCTCTTTTGGGTTTGGTTGTGTATTGCTGTCGGCTTGTTACTTGCTGGCCAATCCCCTTCTTCTGTTTTGCAATTTTTGCTGCAAATTGCAGCAGAATTGCAGATTGCTGCAATGATGGTGCGTTTTGACTAGATTTTTCTATGTTTTTTCTCCCATGTCCTTACTCTATGTCTGGAAAGGAGAAAGTTCTCCATCATTAACTTTTGAAAAGAAGAAAAAACCTCAATCTTTTCCCTTTTGCTTCTTAGTCAATGTGCTTTTTTGTCTGCTGCTCGGATTTACAGCACATCTTGAACAAATTTTGCTTGGAAATTATTTCTCAAGAAATGGTATTAGATCTATTACACGTTCTGATTTTGAAGAGCAATCCAAGGATGAACGAATGCATCTATCTATTCATGCAATCTTCAAAATTGTTTTCGTTCTCTGTTATGTCAACTGAAGTTTGTGTGCAGATGACTCTTCTAAGCAGCAGAAGAATCTTTGCCTAGACATGTAAAGTTTTGTTTCTTGTTTTCTTTTGCATCTCGGACATGTGGATGTGGTTCTTTCTTTGGTTACGTTCCCCTATAACGTTATCTCTTTTTTATTTTTATTGAGAAGACCAAGAATAGTGTTCATTAACTATGGATGAACACCCATCTTTTAAGATAACACATCACTTTCGTCTTTTCTCTCTCTTTCTCTCCTTTCCGGCTTTGAAAAGATAGTACTTTGGCCTCAGTTCATGCTTCACACTAATCACGAGAAAATGAGCTGAGATTTATGATTCTCCAGCATCTTCTTACATGATAATCACATCATTGTTTCTCCTGACTCTACATTAATGAGATACAAGAAGGAGAGAGCACGTGGTATTGCACGTGGGAGCAGTCATCTGGAGGTGAACAGGGAGGTGAACAGGGAATAGCCAGCCCCACAGGGCTGTGTGCTGCTTCTAGGGTTTTGTTTCTCCACAGGTTAAAGAATAAAAAGAAAAAGAAAAGGTAGTCATTCAAATCACAGGCGTAGAACAAGAAAGCCCCAACGTCAGCTGCCATGCATTGGATCCCATCAGGCATCGCCCCCATCACTCACTGAAACAGCTAACTTTTTGATTCAATATAAAGTTTGCCCGGTTTTGATCAAACTTGAATGAAATTTATAGCTTTGTTTATAGTGTTTCTCGGGCGTTGAAATCCGTGCCAGGGCATGTGTGGGGCTGGCTCTTGGTCCTCTTTCTTTGGCGTGTAGGGTTTTTCATGCATTCCTATGAGTTGTCTTGTGCCCGAAGCTTTTGTGTGTTGCTTGAAAATTTTTCTTTTCAAGCTGGAAAGTGTTCGAGTTGGAGAGCCAAGTACATCATGAAGCAGGGAGTAGAAAAAGTTCTCACCTTTGTTATGCAAAAGCTTTTCATGTTTCATGTTTGTACTCAAAGAAAGTCTGCATCAGTACAGGAAAGTGGCAGGGTGATTGGATGGACCTCTTGTGTTGGAGAAAAGGGACATTTTTATTTGCATGGCAGCCTTGTTACTGGTAATAAATCTATGAACTGGATGGAGGTGAAAAGGAATGGAATAATATGTTCATTAAAAAGGTTACCTTCTTCATTTTTTTGGGAAAAGACACTGAAAGATTTATCATTGTATCCATTTTTCAACTAAACACTGAAGAATTTTTCTGGCAGTTTATCTGTGTAAGTTGGTTGCAATGGTTGTATATGGTTGTATTGATAGTGTTGATGTTGTTAGTTTAGATGTTTTACGACAGGAGTTGAACAAGGCCTATGGTCTATAAATGTCTTTCAGACAGAAGAGAAAAACACTAAATACTTAAGAAGGTGGTTCAGGATGCTCTTGTGGAATCAAAACTTGTTGCTTGCTCTCAGATTTCTGGTTCTGGATATGCAAAAATGCCAATGTTGTCATTACGGTACTCTTCCATTTTCATTACTTGCAAACTCAAAACAATATTAGTCTATAGAGCTCATTCTGTTCATGATTTCTAAGAAGCTGTTGGAATTGGAATGATGGTGATAAATCACATTAGCTAATTGAGCGAACAATGAGTCACGTTGAGAGCAAAGGTAGTGATCTCCCGGTGTTCACTGGAATGCTTCCAATCCAAACAAGCCCTAACTTTCTGCTGCAAGGCTCGATACAAATTTAGGTTGAAATGGTCTTCGTCGTTAGCAGGCCTAAATTGAGGCGCACGGTGTTCCGAGGCCCACGTTGGTTGCGGTATGCTTCCTGATCCTTTCTTAATTCCACAACGCGTCCTACCGATCCTCAACAGTCAACACTCTCCGACCCATGTCAAGGATTTTACACGCGCTCTCTCCAATCCAACCTGGTTAAGTCCCAATATGTGCAAATAAAGTGAATGGCTTATTTATTTCGTGAGATTACAAAATTCTTAAATTTTTACAATTTTGGAATTTATAAAATTTGATATTTGTTATATAAAAATTTAAAAATTTAAAAATTTTAAATTCTTGTCATTGTAGGATATATTGGTTCCCCAAAATTAGTTGAATTTCAAAATTTTTTGATTTTAGAATTTAACATATAAAATTACGTGCTAAACTTTATAGTAAAATAAAATACAAAATTTTTGTAACTTTGAAATTTACGAGTCCAATAAAATAAATATAAATTTTTAAATTTTTTAAATTTATATATCTTATAAAACCAACATACAATCACAAAATTTAAATCCAAAATCTTAAAATTTCAAAACATCAAAATTTTTAAAATTGCGAAATTTTACGAAACAAATATATCCAAATCAATTAAAGGGCATTTGGATCAATTTCAATACCCCCGAAATTAAGAGAATTTAAAAAATTTAAAGTTTAATTCTCTGATTTTATTGTTTATTTTAATTTTAAAACTCGAAATTGAAAGAATTGTTTGAATTTCTGGTTTTAAAAAAAAAATCAGAATACAACAAATTTTGCGAAAATTTAAGGTGGGGCCCACATGATTAATACTTGTTCTGAGAATTGGTGAGGAATTCATCAATTCTTCATCGATTCTCCATCCATCGTGCCTCCAGCTTCAACCCAACCTGACCCCGATCTCATCTCGACCCTGCCCTTGACGAGGCCGCTGCTGCACTAGATCCAGCTTCTCTGAGTACCGGTGAGCTTTAGTTAGCTGCTCTGGTATCGTCAAACTTCTTCTTCCCTCTCTTTCCGGCCTCACCTCGATCCTTGTCTTCTCGATATCTGACTGTCGAACGTGGTGTAGCAAAGTGCACACATTGGTGCTACAGGAACAACTCGGGCCAACTCCGGCGGGTTCCTCAACCCTCTTCGCTCTCTCTCTTCAACTAAGCTCTCCTTCTTCAATAAGTCCGACATGATTTAGGGGGCATATTCAGTGGCCGCCAATGAGATCCGGCAACTATCATCTGTCCCTAGCGATATTCGGATCCCAATGACCTTGACCGAGCCCAAACTGGTCGATCATCCCTCCTGAACTGGGATTTGGTCAATACACGATCACCGTTTGCTTCGGTTTTTTGAATATGAAGGTTTTTCCTACATCCACAATATCAATATCTGCATCTGGTTAAATGTTTATGTGGATGAAGACCAGAGATTAAAGCCTCATGAGATGCTTGGTTCCTTGGCTAAATATGAATTTGCATTGGTATATTCTTGGATTTTGCAAATATATTCATGTAGTAGTCTATGTCTAAATATGTATTGCAGTCAAAGGGGCTTGCACACAAGGATGTTTATGCAATTAAACTTGAAATTGACATAAATTAAACTTTTCAATATAGTTTAATTGACATTGATACAAGTAGTAGAAGTTATGAATTTATTACTCGGTAAAAATGTATTAAAAATTATTCTAGAAAAAGTAGATTTGCTTGCATGGTACATAACATAGGACTTGCTATTATTCTTAGATGAAATGGGTAATGTTTGGGTCATTTTTTAAACAAATTCCTAGTTAACTATATCAAATAAATCCCTAATTTATTAAAATATATTTCTATAACCATCCAATTTTGGCCCATTTTTTCAAATTTTATTATTTTCTATAAATTAATTTACCAATTTTAGTATTAAAATAGGTTTTTGTTCAATTTACTTATAAAAAAATTGTCAAAATTTTTTAAAAAAGGGTAAGGTCACTCATAAGAAGATAGGTGAATATTTCTAATTTCTACTTCAATTAAACACAACAAATCAGAAATAGATGAAATTGGTAAATTTTATTTATGAATCATACAACAAAATTATATAATTGAGTTTTCATCCAAAAAATGTACATACGAACACCAAAATCTATTAATTTCCTTAGCCAATTCTATAATTTCGAATTCGGAATTTCCAAACGATACCTTAACTTCAGAATTTCAGTTCTTCCTCTCATTAGTAAATGATAAAATTTTATCAATATTTTTTCATTTTACGGCATGTTTGTTTTGAAGGAAAATTAAGTCCTAAAATTAAATATTTTAATATTTTAAAATTTTAATAAGTAAAATATCTAGATAATTAAGGAATTTTTTAGAGAATAAAATTAACATTAATCTTTAATTTTGTGAGAATTTAATCCTGGTTTACATGAATATTTTTAAAATATAGAAACTCGAAATTTTTGGAATCAAACAAAAAAATGTAAAATTCGAAATTTTTAAATCCCTCAAATTAGATATGTAAAAAAATTTAAATTTACAAGTCTTCTTTTCGAGTCTTGCAGAAAATAAGATTTTTTTTTAAAAAAAAATTAATTTCTGACCAAACAAACATCGCCTTAATAAACTTTGCTCTCTTCCTTGACAGTACAGCAAGCAACGGAGAAAAAAAAAAAAAAAAAAAAAAAATGGAGCCTGGCCCAAAAGGAAAATGAGACGTGGGGTGGAGACTCGAGGGGCTGACAACGTAGTCCACATGAATGAAGCGATAAGAACCCAGAGAAAAACAAGGAAATACAGCGCCACGCAGCGTTCCCAGCAGGACGGAGAACTTGGAGGCCAAAGTCCAGTCGTCCACCGATAGATGGCGAAAGGGCCGGCAATTTCCCAAGGGCTCCACCTAAAAATGGTGGGCCGAGGGCGACGCCTGAGCGCTCCATGTTCTCGTCCTCTTCGCTTCCGTCTCTTCGGCGTAATCATTTCCAAGATCAAGCTTGGAGTCCTACCTCGCAAGCCCAGCCGGTTACCATGAAGGCTTCAGGTTGGGGGGTTTATTACAAGAGAGCAAGATACCGACAACGAGCCTACTGAGCAATTTTTTATTTTATAAATATTTTTTCCGATTTTTAAAAAATAAAGTAGATCCTATTTTTTTTCAATCTCAGTTTTAATATTAGCCATATTAACTTGGATTTAAATTAAAAATAAACTAAGAAGCTTGACTAAAATTTGTGAAAATACAAATGTATAAGATGACCAATGCTCATATGCATTGCGCATTTAACCGCTTATCGATAGACAAGTATTCATTTTATTTATTTTTTAATCAATTTTATTACAATTTTTAGAAAATCTATTATTATCATCATCGTCAATTTGAGGATTTTGTTATTTTAAATCCGCTAAATAACAAAAATTTCGATATTAAATGCTACCTCTTTATGGACATTCAGTTTTTCTCGTAGGATAGCAATAGTTTAGAAATTTTTGCTTGTTTAGCAGGACTTTCAATCACCCTAAAGGAACAATTTACAAGTAATTTGTCTGCATATCAATGAAATAATCACGTTATTCACGGTAAATTCACGCTTAAATCCATCAAAATTGCGAAAGGCACCGGCATAATAAGATGCTACTGCGATTCTTGGACCAAACAATCCTCTCATCTCGCGAAGCTAATCCAACGGCTCTGAATTCAGTCGCTATCGTAAATATCGCGATTTACGATATCTACAACTCAAAAGGATTAAGTTGATTTTACCCAACTTTTTAAATAAAAAATTTGAATATTTACCGTCTAAATTTACGGTAGAAATTGATTTGATAGTAACGACTCAATTCGTGTCCGAAACCCAACACTCGACCGAATCTACTAACCACATCCGACCTCTACATGGAACCGAATCGAGCTACATCTTCCCAAGACAATTTGGACGCGTCGGCCGACAAGAGACTCATCGCACCAACCGCGACGCCGACCCGACTCCGTATCCCGCACTCCAACGCGTGCTACGTAGCAACAACAGCAACACGGCCACGTCCTGGCGCGGGACACGAGTCGCATCCCCATTGGCAACTCTCCCGCATCCCTCTCCACCCGTCGATATCATTGGCCTAATGCGCACACGTCACCATCGCTATTAATTAAATATTACCCCTCACATTTTATTTAATTTTATATACCTGTCAACTTTTGTCGTTTCCCGAAGACCAACCAAACGGCCTGTCGTGGCGCCACCTGTACGAGTCCGCTACCCCCGCAGAACTCTTCCGGTTCTCGGGATCTCAGCGTGGGGCTTGCCGTTCCTCATATGGAACCGGGGCTTTAAAGGAGTTCTTTGGGAGAACCCGAAGGAAAACCGAGACCGTCTTTTTACCACCAAGCGAGAGAGAAGACACACAGAGAGAGAGAGAGAGAGAAACTCAACCAACTGGCTTGCATGACAGGGATGCGGGGAAGCCGAGTCCCCCGCGACAAACGCTGCCACTGGATTGCTGGTTCAATCAGGACCACCTTGCCAGTATAAATTCCCAGCTCTACTTCGGTGCCAAATGTTTCTAGATAGCCACCCAGCTACAACTTAGCCATAAAGAGAGAGAGAATCTCTGCCTGCTCCTTCCGTGGCGACAGTAGCAGAAGAGATAGGAATGGAGAGTGAGGAGTTCTCGGCGATAGAGGAGGGGGATCTGTATGCGCTGGATATGGGAGGAAAAGGGAGGAATGACAGGAAGAGGAGGTTCAGCGAGCAGCAGATCAAGTCGCTGGAGACCATGTTCGAGATGCAGACAAAGCTGGAGCCGAGGAAGAAGCTCCAGCTCGCCAGGGAGCTCGGGCTGCAGCCGCGGCAGGTTGCCACATGGTTCCAGAACAAGAGGGCGAGGTGGAAGTCGAAGCAGCTGGAGAGGGAGTACAGCGCTCTCCGAGCAGATTACGAGAAGCTTCTCTCCAGCTTTGATGCGCTCAAGAAAGAGAAGCAGATTCTAGTCAAGCAGGTAAATATAGCTTCAGTTCCCTGTGAATCCAGAAATCATGTGTGCGAGAGGTGAATATCAGAGGATAACCTGAGGTTAAATCCTTTTTCTGTTTGTCTGCAGTTGCACAAGCTGGCAGAATTGCTCGACAACCAGCGGGACGAGAGCAGCAACGACGGGGACTCTGAAAATGGAGACATCAAAGAAAAAGAGGCTATAAGACCAGAACAAGAATCATCAGATATAAGAGTAGTAGGACAAGGTGAAGAAGAAAAAAAGTTGAGCAACTACAGCATACAGGATGAAGTGGAGCTTATTGGAGCACCTGCAGCAGCCATCTCCTTCACATCAACTGAGCAAGAGAGTTGCTTTGGCTATGATAGTTTCCCAGACCAGCAGTGGTGGGAATTTTGGCCTATGACAGAGTAATTTAGCAAACAAAGAGCTTCATATGGTGTTTTCAATCCAGATTCACAAAACGTGGGAGCTTGCTGAGCGTATTAGGGGTCAAGAGCTTCATGCATGATGGCTGTAACCTTACCCACAATCCAGCCCTCTTCTGCAGTAGAATAGAGCTAGGATCTGCGACCAATAGCTGAGCCACCTGTAAAAAAGAAAAGCAATGTAATTCCATGTTTTGCAGTAGCATGTAATGTGAAATGCTTGTTGCGTGTTGCTTGAGGATGCAGGAAAGCGTGGACTGCAGATGACAGAAGAAGGGAATCCATTGGTCATGGCAACCAGAGATGCATAAAAAACGAAAGCAGTGAATTTCAGTTGTTATTGTTTCTTTTTTGTAAGAAACCATTCGAGTTCCATGGGTGTTCATGAGATTGCCATACCGACCATTTCAAGGAAAGGAATCTAAAAGAGGAGATTTTTTTTATGGTGAAGGGTTCTGCAGATGTCACTTGGTTTTGCTTCTCTTACTGATGAATATTCTTTATGCATCACGAGTATCACACTGAGTTGCCATTGCTTTCAGCCAACTGTCGGGGTGATGTTACAGGGTTAGGATCAACAAAATCCAATATTATACAATGACGATGACGATGGTTTTCAAAATCATCAACAAAGATCGCATTTAAACAGAAAGCAATGTGACTCGCATTAGATGGTAAATTTAGTGTAAACCATTGACTGCCAAATGGAATATCTGTTAACTGATCCAACTGGAAGAGTACAAACGGAAACATGTAAGTGCCTTCAATGCTAATTAAAAAATTTCAATAAATAACAAAGAATAAGAACATTCCGAGAGAATTGAGGAACGATGGATTAATGAGCTCTAATATTAGAAACTGAAAACGTTGAAGCATCAGTGATCACCCGAAAACGGTAAGACACAACTAGAAAGACCTAGTTTCTAGGGCATTGCTATCTATAGCATTTGTGTAGTGGGCATGATAAGTTTCTCTTAAGTCATATCAGTCCTCTCAATTTCGTGCGGTTTACTCTTTTAAGACACATTCAATGAGAGCACAAATGCCATGGAAGTCGGTTGAAGTCTTGTCGCTCAGATCACAAGCAGAGAAAAATTTGGCAGGAGAAGAACTCCTGCATGCACTTCATCAGTGACAATGTAAAGCAAATGGTATTCGTTCTGGTAATATAGCAGGTTAAACATCAGGTGCAAATACATGAAACATCTAAATCAGAACATAGACTAAAACAACTGGAAGGGCTTAATAATGTAGAAGCCTTCATCTGTTTCATGCCCCAGTTTCTTGCAACAATATTTGCCTTTTGGACGCCAACCTTCCTACAACACATCTCTAGTTAAGATCCTGGTTCTCAATTTTCTTAAACTTCATGCAACTTACAAAAAATACAAAAAAAAGAAATGAAGCCAGTCAAGAAGAACATCTGTTGAAGTTCTTGAATGATATGGTTTCTTAAAAGATTCAGCTATAGAAAGTGATCGTAAATGATATTTGGGGATACCCAAGTCAACAAAAGTATCAAAAACTTTTATTAGAACCAGCTATTTCATTATAATGATTCAAGATGTTCTAATATACACAAATAAGAACCATAGTGCAGAGGGCAGGCCTTGGCATATTGTTAATTAAAGTAATGAGCATATATAAATAAGATGCGAGTTTTGAAGTGAACTAACACTACCATAGGGCAGGCCTCAGTCTGTTCGTAAGGTTGTCTCATCTAGTTGCAAAACTAACCTTTGAACTCGTGTTCAGCTTAAAGAAAATAAGATCACATTAGCCCGGTGCATTTGGGATTTGTAAATATATTAATTCGGACAAGGAACTCCTAGTTTAGTGCGTGAATCAAACATTCTACACACCTTGTTTTGGCCCTTACTCCCTTGAATGATACTTTAAAAGAGAGGGCTTCACAACCCAAATACGAGAGAGTCAATTCTAATGCATTTGGTTGCAAACTTTTGAAGAACAATATGAAATTATATATATTCCTCACAACTCAGGCTCCATCAAAAGAGCCAGACATGAAATTACACATATCATGCCATGTAATACTGAAATCTCTTCATTTGATTAAAAAAGCATTACAATGAACCATTCGGAGAACATATACAGATGCCTGATTGGTGTTTCTATGAGGTACAATAAATGCAGTACTATTAATTCAATTCTGAAAAGTAGGCTTAGATACAGGTCACACAGATCCAGGAGACCCATTAGACTGAACAGAAAGCTATGTGTAGGGCCAAGTAATATCATGTGTAGGGCCAAGTAATATCAAGGAAACAACTTTCATAGATTCAATGCTCTGTCTTGACCTTGATATCTCCATTAGGCAAAACTCCTTGTGCCTGAGCAACTCGTTTTGATTCCTATTTGATAAAAAAGAAAATGCCTCAGTATATATATGATGGAGAATAACTTTCCTGAATAAAACCAAAACTAGTCATAAAAATCCATGTTCTCACACATGCATGGATGTATTCATATAACTCTCATCAACATGTCAAAGATGTTTTACTTTATTCAGATCCAGAAACCATCAATTGTTAATATCCGTTAATATCTGAAGGACTGGTGGTTTATCCAAGAGGTAGTTAAAACTCACTGCTCAATGCACTCATTCATGTATGAGCATAAATAACAAGCAAAAGAAGTCAAACATTGTACTCATATTGGATACTATAAATGACAGTTTGCTTTTATTAATTTTAATTGCAAAGTATACATAATCCATAAACTCAATTAAATAATGGAAGCTTTCTGAAACTTACAGCAGCAGATGATGTACGAATCTCCCTGTAAGTTTCAACTTCATCAGGAAATGTTTTCTCAAGTTCTTCCAAAAGGTGCTTCCTTAAGCTCTATAAGTTTATAATGAGACAATTGAAATGTTAGCATTCTAAATGTTGAAAATATCATATTAGAATTAAGCATCAAAGTTAGATTAGAAGAACAATAGACAGCTTAGACAATAATAAATTCACTAGATGACAAAGCAACATTGTAAGCCCATGCCTGCAATCTAATGCTTATATTTAGAGATTATTAGGCTTAAATACCCATTGAAGAATTTGATCATAGCAACAACACCCGATGGCATTTTATAACAAATGCAAGAGATTGATTCCAGTGGCAACTCGAATTCCAAATCTAACTTATAGTTACAAATGGATGGGTTCCACAATGTCAAACATAATGAAAGAGAATTATGTCTTAGAAAAAGGTACTGAACAAAGAAGTTCCATCACAATGCAGAAAAATATTTGAGATTCCTGTGATTAACACAAGAAGCATGCCTACACCCTACAAGCATTTCCAGATATCCACAAAAGAGTAAAGTGGCTCAGCCCAAAGATGAAATGAAAATGTTTCCTATTTCAAAATAATACAAAACAGACTCTCAAACCTTCAAAAGGTATCAGTATCCATTCAGTTGTTACCAATACCAAGAAAGACAAAAGCATTATATCAGTTACTAATAATTAGCCTAAAGAAAATTGGATTAAGGGCATACTCATTTAACACTCACATACAAAAAAAAAACAGGGCATCAAAAGCAGATGATGGAATCAATGTTGGTAAATTATTTGCATTTTTGATAAATTTCTCCTGAATTACCTGTATTCTTAATTGATGAGAATTCTTGGCAAAAAGGTTGTTGCCCTACTTTTATATTGATATATGTACAGAAGAGTATATATTTGTTTCTTTAACATTCTCATTATAGATGTCATTTCTATGTTCTTGGTGTAGGTAAGAATGGGTGGAGAGTTGAGCTCTAGCATAACCCTCCTGGGGTGGTGTCACCGTGGGAGATTGGGAGGTTCTGATCTGAACTGTTATGAATGTGGTGTGCCTAGGCACTTTACCTGTGAGTGCAGTTCCATCATTAGACCTGGATGGCTAGGTAGTGGAAAGCACTGTAGATGTAATCCTCCCAGATATAGGAGCCCTAGTTATGGTCAGAGGTACTTGTAGTTTATTAGCCAACGGAGTCATAGATAAATGCACCCAATATAGCCCATGTCAATCACATTATTCATTCCTATAAATTTCATTAGGAAAATCCTGCCTGTTATTTTAAGTGTTCCCAGGGATCAGCTGTGAACACCTACTACTTAGAGGTGTTTGGGATAACAGTTTTAAATTATATCTGAAAGAAAGCAAACATCACAAAATTTCCTGAATAAATTTCTTGTATGCTCTGAAATGGCATTCCCATGTTTTTTAATTCAATGTTAAACTTTCTGTTTTTGTTGTTGAATTATTGAGATAAACTTGAACCCCTGCATCAACATTAACATCATTTCACATAACTTGAATATCTGAAAAGCCTGAAGAGTATACATACAACAACTAAATATGCGGTCCCTTCCCCAATATATGAGACGACGAGAGAGAGAGAGAATACGAGACCTTATAGATATATCTATAGCAGATATATAGATATCTATATATATATATATATATATATATCCAATGCTCAGTGATCACAAAAGATAGTTTTCAACAATAAAACTACTGCCGATCAATTGTAAGTTACTATTTTCTTCAGTAATTAGGCAAACTATAAGTTCCCACTGACATGAATCTATAAAAGCAATTCAAGCGAAAAGTATATGTTTATTGACACAATCACAACTCCATACATGTATCTTACCAGCAATTAAATGCAGCAGGCATGGGCAAAGGGTAATACCTTGAAAGCATCAGTCTTGCCCTTGGTGATCT
This sequence comes from Trichopus zeylanicus subsp. travancoricus, assembly GCA_005019695.1. Lineage (NCBI taxonomy): Eukaryota > Viridiplantae > Streptophyta > Magnoliopsida > Dioscoreales > Dioscoreaceae > Trichopus > Trichopus zeylanicus. Next base: position 319,061 of record RXID01022096.1, read on the forward strand.
GGTTCCTCACAATGCAACTATTAAGAACATCCCTCGTGAATTCATCCGGGTTCTTGCCATCGTCGATCAAACTGAAAATATAACAAACCAAATCAAACCAAAAAGCAAGAGAATGGCAATCCCTAGAATCAAGACGGGAGGCTCACTTGATAACCTCCATGGGAACCTGGATGTTGCAGTTCTCCGCCAGCTTCTGCATGGTGTCCAACTCGGCCACCACCGCATTCCTGCAAGCGGATTCCCAGAACCCTCGAATCAAATTGTCCATTGGAGAACCAAATCGGAGACCAAAGAAGAAGGGAAAGGAGGAGGTACAGGCGCTGGAGGAGGGGGAGCTGGGATGCGAGGTTGAAGGAAGAGACAGTGAGATGGAGCTGGTGCAGGAGGCCGAGGGTCTTGTCGATGGAGTTGATCACCTGCATCAGGTTCTGCTTCTGGTCCTCGCCGGCGTCGGATCCGGTCGTGCTGGGAGTGGGTGTGATTGCGACGGCCGAGGCCGGGATGCCGCCATTGCTTCCGGCGATGTTCTGCGGAGACGGATCCATCCTACTTGGTGAGTTCCTCAAAAACTTTGTCGACACAGAGGATAGCGCGACGGCAGGAACCGGCGTCGCGGACGTCCTTGATACCGGCAGTAACAGAAGAGAGAGACAAATCAGTAGGAGGAGGTAAGGGTGTGGGCTATAGAGGTCTCGCCGAAGCCTAGAGAGGGTCCAGAGGGGAGAAGGCCGAGAGGAGGAGAAGGAGAGAAGGTAGTTATGGCGGAGGAAGGCGTCGAGAGAGCTGGGGCGGGGGTAGGGGCGGAGGCGGACGCGGAGGAGGAGGAGGTGGGGGGTCGGGGAGAAGACGGACGACGGGAGAGAGAGAAGACAGAGAGTAGCCGGCAAAGGGATTCGCAAACGGTTGATCTAGGGTTTCTCTTGAGATCTCGGGGTCTCGAATTTGTTAAGGGTAGTTTCCGGTTCACCCGTTTTGCTCGAAGGCCAGAACCCGGACTGGTTTACCGGTTCTTAAAATTAAAATCAAGGGATAATTACGGATAACCCCCGTAATTAGAATTAATTACGATTAATCCCCCGTAATTTCCGTAATTACCCCACCCTCAAATTCGTAATTACCCCGATTGTTATTTAATCAAAATTTTATCAAAAAATTTTGATTTTACCCCATTATTTTTACCCACAATACACCCCTAAAATACTTATTTTTTTATATTTAATCTCCCGGAATTCGGATTTTTGCAAATAACACCCCGAACTAACTCAGATTTACAAAAAAATTCTCGAAATTCGAATCTTTGCAAATAAACCCCTGAAAATTATTCCGATTTACAGAAAAGTCCCCGAAATTCGATTTTTTTGCAAATAACACCCCGAAATAACTCCGATTTACAAAAAAGTCCTCGAAATTCGAATTGTTGCAAATAAACCCCGGAAATTTTTCCGATTTACAGAAAAGTCCCCGAAATTCAGATTTTTGCAAATAACACCCCGTCGCATGGGCGGGAGCGGAGGAGGAGGCCGGCCACGGGAGCGGAGGCGGAGGCCGGCGGCGGGCAGAGGAGGCGGGAGGGCGGGGGCGGGTGCCGGCGACGGGCGCGGCCCGGCCGAGGCCGAGGCCCATTCCGCCCCCGCCTGTGAGGGCGGAGGCCGAGGCGGCGCGCCCGCGTGCCATCGCGCCGGCCTCGGCCTCGGCCTCCGCTCCCGCCGCCGACGCCCCGGCCTCCGCCTCCTTCCCCGGCGCGCGAGCGCGGATTTTTGCAAATAACACCCCGAAATTATTCAAATTTACAGAAAATCTCCGAAATTTGGATTTTTGCAAATAACACCCCGAAATTATTCCGAATTACAAAAAAGTCTAGAACATTCTTATAAAACCCTCTTCTTCCTGTAGCCCTAAACGCATCTGCGCCGTTGTCGCCGCCGCTTTGCTCTGCCGCTGCCGCCGTTATATGTTATAAAATCTTATGAATAATTGTAATTAATCAGTAAGTGACTTTCTTTATAAATAAATCATCGAAGGTTTCAAAACTTAAAATTAAAAATTACAAGTTTGATATTATATATTTGTTATCCCTTGATTTTTTTAAAATAAATTAATATTTTAATCATTTTTAATATTAATTTTCACGGAATATATAGTAAAAATTTAAAAATTTCAAATTTCAAATTACAAGTTTACTATTTATTACATTTAAAAATAAACCACCTTTAATATTTTTCTTTATAAACACGTCCAAATTTTATTTATTTTATAAATAAATTTTACAAATAAGTCATCGAAGGTTTCAAAGCTTAAAATTTAAAATTACAAGTTTCATGTTGTATATTTACAAATAGACCCCTTGAATTTTTTTTAAAATAAATCAATATTTTAATCATTTTTAATATTAAATTTCACGAAAAATACAGTGAAAGTTTAAAATTTTCAAATTTCAAATTACATGTTTACTATTTTTACATTTAAAAATAGACCACCTTTAATATTTTTCTTTATAAATACGTCCAAATTTTATTTATTTTATAAATAAATTTTACAAATAAGTCATCAAAGGTTTCAAAGCTTAAAATTTAAAATTACAAGTTTCATATTGTACATTTACAAATAGACCCCTTGAATTTTTTTTAAATAAATCAATATTTTAATCATTTTTAATATTAAATTTCACGGAAAATACAGTGAAAGTTTAAAATTTTCAAATTTTAAATTACAAGTTTACTATTTTTACATTTAAAAATAGACTACTTTTAATATTTTTCTTTATAAATACGTCCAAATTTTATTTATTTTATAAATAAATTTTACAAATAAGTCATCGAAGGTTTCAAAGCTTAAAATTTAAAATTACAAGTTTCATGTTGTATATTTACAAATAGATCCCTTGAATTTTTTTAAATAAATTAATATTTTAATAATTTATAATATTAAATTTCACGGAAAATACAGTGAAAGTTTAAAATTTTCAAATTTCAAATTACAAGTTTACTATTTTTACATTTAAAAATAGACCACCTTTAATATTTTTCTTTATAAATAAGTCTAAATTTTATTTATTTTATAAGTAAATTTTATAAATAATTCATCAAAAGGTTTCAAAACTTAAAATTTAAAATTACAATTTTCATGTTG
>RXID01022096.1:322553-347606 GCA_005019695.1 Trichopus zeylanicus subsp. travancoricus
TAATATTTTTCTTAAAATACGTCCAAATTTTATTTATTTTATAAATGAATTTTACAAATAAGTCATCGAAGGTTTCAAAGCTTAAAATTTAAAATTACAAGTTTCATGTTGTACATTTACAAATAGACCCCTTGAATTTTTTAAAATAAATTAATATTTTAATCATTTTTAAAATTAAATTTCACGAAAAATACAGTGAAAATTTAAAATTTTAAAATTACAAGTTTCATGTTGTACATTTACAAATAGACCCCTTCAATATTTTTATTTATAAATAAGTCTATATTTTTAATCATATTTTAAATAAAATTTTACGAAAAAGACATTAGTGTTTTTTATATTTATAATTACAAATTTAATATTTTTACATTAAAAAATAAACCCTTAATTTTTTTATAAAGTAAGTCTTTTTTTTTTTAACTAAGTTTTACAAATACACCCCTCGCCGGACCATCGCCGGCCGGCGTCCGCGCCCGCGCGCCGGGGACGGAGGCCGAGGCCCGACGGCGCGCCGGACGCCGGCGGAAACGCGGTCGCGGACGGCCTCCGCCACGCGTGACTGACGACCTCTGCACTCGGCCTCGGCCTCCGCACGCGGGCGCGGACAGCCCAGGCCAAGGACGTTCAAGCCTCGCGTGCCGCGGACGGAGGCCGACGCCGGCGCGCCAGCAAGCGGGGGCGGAACGGCCTCAGCCGTGGCCGTCCTCGCCCGGGTTTCGGCTCGCCGGCGCCCCCGCCTCCGCCTCCGCTTTCGCCACCGGCCTCCGCCTCCGCTCCCGCTGCCGGCTCTCCTCCGCTCCCGTCCGCGCGACGGGGTGTTATTTGCAAAAATCCGAATTTCGGGGACTTTTCTGTAAATCAGAATAATTTCCGAGGGTTTATTTGCAAAAATTCAAATTTAGAGGACTTTTTGTAAATATGAGTTATTTCGGGGTGTTATTTGCAAAAATCCGAATTTCGGGGACTTCTTTATAAATCGGAATAATTTTCAGGGGTTTATTTGCAAAAATTTGAATTTTGAGGACTTTTTTGTAAATATGAGTTATTTCGGGGTGTTATTTGCAAAAATCCGAATTTCGGGGGGTTAAATATAAAAAAATAAGTTTTTAGGGGTGTATGCGTAAAATAATCGGGGGTAAAATCGAAATTTTTTGGTAAAATTTTGATTAAATAATAATAAGGTGTTGATAAATATTTTCGAATTTAAGGGTAGAAATAATTACGGAAATTATGGGGATAAGAATAATTAAGGCTAATTAGGGGGATTATCCGTAATTATCCCTAAAATCAAAACGGTACCGATCACGTTGCTAACGTATTTTTTGATATACAATTTTCTGTTTTTCGTTCTAACAAACTGGGATTTACCATTAATTTTCTGATATACAATTTTTAACCGCAAGGGTGCGGGTTGTCTGTTCATCCGATTTTTAGCTCACCCCTTGTCGTCGGTTTTGGGTTTTGTAAAATTGGTTCTCACTTCCCGGATTTACCTCCCGCTGGTGAAATTCAAATTTGCGGGGAACACCCTCTATTGTTAATATTGCACAAGGAGGACTCTTATTCTCCTGTTATTTTTGCAAAAACGCCCCTTTCTTCGAACCATCTCATTTATGATCCAGTTTGGTAACGGACTAACTTTTTATCAGCCCGACTAACTATTTTTTTTTAACTAAAAACGTAATATTATTTATTTTACATTATTATCAAATTAAATTATTATAAAAAAATTAATTATTTTTTAAATTTTAAATTATTATAGGATTAATTTTGATAAAAATATTAATTTATAAAATAATTTATTAACTTTAATCTTGATCTTAATTTGTTACTAAACGGATTAATTGAATATTATTTTAACCTTCTTTATTTATTTTCATTTATTTTTTCTCATGCAAACTTTCTTCCTAGTTCTCATTTGTGTTACATAAGACTAATGGTAATGTAGCTCAATCAGGGTTGATTTTAATTATTTTCACATTTAAACATAATCAAGAGAAAAATTTTCTGATACAAAACTAATTCATTCATTCACGTAATAGGTTTTATTTATTTATTTATTTTTGCTTTCCCAATTTTTTTATTTCTATAAATAACCAAAGAATAACAATAGAAACCATAAAAAACAAGTATTTTATTTAAAGACCAATTTTCCAATATAAATTAATGATGTGGTTATTGGACGAGATCTTGGCAAGCGGGTTAGTCCAACTCTATTTTGTTTGCCTTTGATCCGTCATTTTCGATTAGATTATTCTAAAAAAATTAAAATTACCACAGATAATTGAACTTTTTTAGGACTTTCGATGATTGAGTTAGTACTTATGTCATGAAAAAAATACAGAATATAAAGTGAATTGGATAAGTAGAGAGGACCAAAAGTTAAAAATTCTTAAAATACCTTGCTATGTATCGATGTATGTCTCATAGTTAAGCTCATCATAAGATTAATTAACTCGATTTTTTTAGTCTTAATTAATAAAATTTCAAAATATAATAGAAATTTCTTTAAGAAGCTATATTTAATGGAAATAAGCACCTGCCTGATTTACGAAATAAATTGGGAAAATTCATGGGCTTTATTCCAGAAAAATGGATAATTGGGAAAGTCAGGGTCCTAAAAGAAAATCAAGAGTTTGTAGGCATCAAATTGGCAGAAACCCCTTCGTTGGGGCCTAATAAGTAATTTCCAAAGCAAAGCAAAGAGTGCGATACCACTGCTCCGCTGTGAACTACAGCTCGATCTCCGTTCTCATCTTCTCCGGGAAGCCCTAGCCGCGCCACCAGCTGCTGATTGCCTTCAAATAGCGCGCAGCAGAAGTCATCATATCTGTACAACCTCCTCAAGCTCCCTTCGTGCCTTGCCCCTCGGTTCTGGCCCTGGGAGAAGGTTCTCTTCCTCATCCCCTTCCTCAATCCTCTCACCGAATGAGCTTTCTCTTCGCTTGGCTTCGTTCTAGGTCAAGATCGGGCCTTTTTCCGTCTCTCCCATGGGATTCGGGTCGTCGGCGTGGGGCAACCAGCTTCTTTGGGGCTACCGGGAGCAAATGGACGGCGAGCTTCAGGAGACGTTCGAGCCGTCAGGAATGACATCATTATCTTAGACAGTGATTATTCTTATGGAACTGGGAGATTGAATGGGCAGAGCGAACGACTTCTTGCAAAATTCGTCCTCGAAGGTAATGAATTTGATCGTATTTCCTTTCATGTCTTTGTGATCTTATCCGCTTACGAGAATTCAATTTTCGCACATTGTTAGTTTAATTTTTGCTTTTTAGAAGCTACCACGGTGTTTTGCATATCTAGGATAGAACGGGATTTTATTGCTACAAAGCTTGCTGCATATGCCCGGCGCTTGGCGGCTGGACAGTTTATGAAAGCCTGCAAGTAGGATTTCTCTACTTTTTCTTCATGATTATGATTTTTCGTATTATTGTATCAAACTACCGATATGTCATAACAAAGCTGCCTTTCTTCATGATTATGGTTTAGTTGCTCGTGCTCCCCATTTCTCTTTGACTGTTTGATGGTGTTGTGGTCATGCCAACAAGTCGTGTTTGGTATTCTGGAAATAAAAGTTTCATGATTTAATGGATCTTTGTGTATGCTTGTGCTCTTAATCTATTTGTCTTTCCACTATTTACATGGTAAAATGAATTGACAGTATGCATTGGGCAGGTGTTCATTAGATCGAATGCAACTCAAGCAGATTGGAATAGGTCAGTTGCATTGGCCAACTGCCAATTATGGGCCTTTACAAGAGATGGCTTTCTATGATGGGTTAGTTGCAATGTATGAGAAGGTTACTCTGCATAATTTTAACCAATTGCCAATTACATGTATTGCATGAGAAGGTCGCATTTTAAAATTGTTTAAATGCATTTTCATGATTTTAATTGGTTCATGATTAGTTATCACAAATTGTAGATGCTTTACATTCTAAATTGCAGCTTACTTTTGCCACCATCAGACATTTTGGCTCAGTTTATGTTGCTCTGCAAGCTCTTTATTATTGTTGTTATGCAATTTCTTTACTGATGCAGTGTGAATTAAGGTCACTATGCATTTAAATTTGTATTTCCTACTGTTTTAGCTCTTGATGTTGGCATTCTGAATTAATGTGGTACCTTCTGTTCATACTTATCTTTAGGGGTTAGTCCGTGCTGTTGGGCTTAGCAATTATGGGCCAAAGCAACTTATTAAGATTCATGATGACTTGAGATCTCGAGGCATCCCTCTATGCTCAGTCCAGCTAGGTAGGTTTGTGAGATGAGACTTCCTTTTGCTTTCATTTTTCAATTTGTTATATTGAATAAACTAGTTCTTATTGAACTTCCGCGATAATGGTCTCTCTAGCTCCAGTTTTCTTTGTTGAGCATGGGTGACGATCAAATGGAGCTGAAGGCAACATGTGATTCTTAGGCATTCACTTGATCTCATATAGTCATGTTGGATTAGGAATGCTAACCGGCAAATATACAACTTTGAAGCTTCCAAATGGACCGACGTATTTGGATTCAAACCTTACTACAAAAGGAAGAAAAATGATTTATTTATCAGCAAATTTGCATGAGCATAACATAGGGATGCTTGTTTTTCCTTCGGGGCATTACTATTTTGTCAAATTCTCCCTGGTCTGGATCCTTTGCTGAATTCATTGAGAGAAATTGCGCAGAAAAGAGGAAAAACTAACTCACAAGTATGCTCTTCTTGTTTTTTCATATGTGGACTATCACATTTCTTTTGCTGAAGATGTGTTGTTGGGGTAACCCGTCTCTTGGGAAATCAATACACCTGTTTAATTCTTCATTTGTTGGTTCATTATTGGCTACTTCATAAAATTTTCTAGGATCTTCAGGTTGCGATAAACTGGTGCATATGCAAAGGCACCAGTCCAATCCCTGGAAGACAGTCAAACAAGCTGAGGAGAATCTGGGTTCTCTTGCCTGGCGCCTTGCTTCAGTTACATCAAATGAGATTTTAGAATTGGAATCTGCAGCAAATGCATCTCCTGAGAAAATGATTCAGAACATCTTCCAGACAAGATGAATAGGGTGAACCCTATGTTAAATTACATTTTGTTATACATTTTTAATATAAAACTTGGGAGTTATTTTAGAGTTTATTGAGTTGTGAATTGGATACTTTTAATATACTTGGATATTTTCTATTAGGCGGGTTCGGTGGACTGTAAACCACGCGATCCATCTGATCCAATTTATCATGTCTTAATGTCGTTTCATTATGATGATGAGGTGATGGACGGCTGGAATCTTAAGTTTGAGCTGAATAGTGAGCAAGTGAAACCGACCTGCTAAAATAGCGATTGGCCAGCGGTGTTCACACTTCACAGCGATCTTGCGCACGGTCACGAGTCCACGAGACAAGTGCTGACATGGCCGCGATAGCGACAAAACCAGCCGTTGAAACGTGCGGACTCCACCCCACTCTACTCCCTTTTTTACCTTACAGCCCAAGTCAGAATAAACAAAGAAAAAAATCCCGAGCTCACTATCCAAAAAGCCGAGGCATCCCCCTCCCCAATTCTCCAGCGAGGGTCGCCATGAACGACCTCTCAGCCACCGCCGGCGTCCCGCTCCCTCGCGGCTCCGGTCCAGTCCCGGCCTCTGTCCCCTGCGTCCTCGTCCCACTCCTCCTCGCCGGCCTCGCGGTCTCGCTCTTTATCCTCGTCGTCGTCCATAACGCCGTCCTCCTCGCCTGCGTTCTCCTCATCTCCGCGCTCGTTCTCTGCTTTCTCTTCTGGAATGCCGTTGGGTTTCGGAGGAATGCGGCGCTTCTTTGTTTCGTGGACCGCTTCCCAGCTTCCGATCTTTTCTCCGCCAGGGATGGCCAGCTCGTCAAGATCAACGGGGTAAGGTTTTCTTCTGAATCTTTGTTTGGTTTTCCTCAGTTTTTCTACGCAAGTTCGATTTGTTTGTAAATAAGATCATATTTGTTCTAAAAATTGGACATGGGGTATGAGTTTGGTTCCAAAGGAAGCCTTCTTAGGTTTTCACTGTTTTGCGTTTAATTGCTGGATAGATAAACTAGATGAGATGAGAAAGATAGATGAACTTGGTTGGCTTGATGCAAAACATAAATGATTTGTTGTTAGCTGAAAAGCTAGATGATGATGTCAGTCAATCCAGGGCAGGGATAGATATTGTTTTGATTAATTTGGACTTTTTAGTTTGAAACATTTTAATTTCTTAAAATCTTCTGTCAAATCGCGTTTCACAATCCAATATGCAACTATTGTGGCATCCAAACACCTCATGCTGGCATATACATCTTTCCATACAAATCTCAATTTGACGATGAGGTTAATGATGTTGTTTACTAACTCAATTGTCCTAGTTTCTCACTCGTAGCTCTTTTCACCCTGTAAAATAGTATAGATAATAAGTGAATACTAATTTTACGTCCTTGGTGGATTTTGGTTCACAATTGAAAGGACTAATTCTCGGATAAGGTATCATTGCAGTGCTCTTACAGGGAGTAAAGATATTGATTAAGAGTAATATGAAATTCTTTTTTAAATTTTTGTTCCTTCATGTTATTTAACATCTATACTTAGGCTTAGTTTGGTAATGTATTCGAGTATGTAAAGGAGAGCAGTTCAAATGTAATAATTACATTTTGTAAGTGTTATGACTATATTTTGTTCATTTTTAACAACTTTAATATATGACTAATCTAAGCTTTAGTTTTTACTCTTTCCTATTTAATGTACACTGTTAAGATGACTGGCTGTACTCTTTGTAGATAGTCTTTATTTTTATTAATCAAATCATGATTATTCATGTTTGTTACAGTTTGTTTCCTGTGCGGATATCTCTTTTGAATCTTCATATGAAAAGGTCGGAGGTTGTGTTTATACTTCAACACTACTGTATGAATATAGCAAATCTAGATCAAAGCCAGCAAATGCCTTCAGCCCATGCTTCACTTGGAATGTAGTATACTCAGAGGTACAAAAGACTTCTCCTAGAAAAATAAACACTAATATCACATCCAGAGATGCCTAATAAGCTTGCAATTTTTGTTGGTTCCTCTTTACTATACAAGGTAACGTAAATTGTCTGATTTCTTAGCTGTAAATAGGGCATTTACTTATTGTTGCATCTATTCAAGTCAATGGCTGGGGCGATGGGGTTCAAATTGATCCTGCTCTCTTTCCAGATCTTATAAAAGACAATCTTTATGCACAGCATTCTTGAAATAAAAGGGCAGATCCAGTTTCTTAACTGTGTCAGATTTTTGAGAGAAAACCTCATGGCAACTGGTTAATTCCAATGTTGTCTAGCCAAGGATAAATTTTCAAAGAAAGAAATGGTATAACTGTCTTGTCACTCCTTTTCAGAAATGAATGCACCATTGTATCTTTGCTCATAAAGTCATTCCAATGTCCAAGTTGTTATGCCACTAGTCTATTAACTCTAGTGCTCATTTTGTTCACCTCTGGCAGAGGTTCGCAACTGACTTCTACATAACAGATGGGAGGTCGGGCACTAGGGCATTGGTGAAAGCTGGTTACAGTTCCAAAGTAGTTCCTCTTGTACGTGAAAATACACTTGTCAAAACCACAAGCAAAAATAGGGAACTGTCCTCTATCCTAAAGCAGTGGCTAGTTGAAAGGCACATTTCTTCTGAATCATGTCTACTATGTTTGGAGGAAGGGTATTGGAACACTTCACTACAAAAGTTGTTGTTATGTTTTGGAATTCACTGAAGGACTCATATTTTGACTTATTGATCTTCTGCCCTCAATTTTTGAATCACATTGACAGGTACATCAAGGAGGGAAGTTCGTTGACTGTGATGGGAACTTTGAACAGAAAGAATGGTGTTATTATGATAGTTCCACCGCCTGAACCTATATCAACTGGTTGTATATTACGAAAGCTTCTCCTTCCTGTTGATGTTGATGGCCTCATTTTGAGGTTTTCTGACAGTACAGATTCTGCCACTAACTCCATCATTTCTCGAACTACCAAGGGTAAGAAGACATTGCGGACATTGAGGAAGCTCCTATCCTATAATTGTATCATCACTTCCCCTTTTATTCTTTCTGTACTTTGTCCTAGGCAGTGTTTAGACTTTAGTAGATAATATCCATGATTTAGCACAAGGCCCATATGGTATGTCTGGTTTTAAGGTTTTATGGAGAGCTTTTATGGTACATTTGTTTCTCAAGTTTCTAGTTGTCAACCTAGTTTTTCATGAAAAATTAATACATCAAAATCTCTAGAACTTAATGTCGAGTCTGATCATATTTGAAATAAGTTTTACTTAATAGCCTTCATGTCTTCTTCTATGTAATACAGTTCTGTTGTTCTCTGCAGGATTTACTTAGTCAACAGATTCTAATTACAAGATTGCAGTTGCTGGGAGGAACAAGGACTTGTTTAAGGAACTAAAGATAACCATGACAGCGGCATGTTGATGCAGTCAGTTTCCACTAATGCACGTTGTGAGGTGTTTTGAGGGTAATGTGAATTAAAAAAATTTGTTGGTATGCCCTTATAAGTTAGTTCTTTGATGGGATTTTAGGTCTCCGTCTCCAGCAAGAGTCTTAAGGGCCTGACAAGGTACAACCCTCTTGGTACGTCTGTTCAAGAAAAACCTCTTATAATCTGCTTAATGATCGTTAAATCCAAAAATATTTACCAAGAATAAAGGCTATTATTGAAAACATTTATAATAAACTACTTTATTCACCCGGAGATATGGATATATGGGGCAAGACAGGGCATAGACGAGTACAGTTGAGCATTTCTCATCAACCTCAGGAGTTGATACATTTGGCTGACCTAAATTAGCATAGAACAGACTCATCATATAGGAGAAACCCTGCTGTATTAGACACCTCTCATCAAAGCCAGCAGCTGCTAATTGTAGTTCTTGGGGAACAAGGTGCCCTCCTGCTGCACCAGAGCGAGCGCCTTCTCAAACTGGCTCCACCGCTGCTCCAGGGTGCCGCTGTACCCGACCGACATCCTCACAAGCCCTGGCGTGATCCCCGCTAGCGCCTTTTCCTCAACGCTCATCTCACTGCTGGTGCTACTGCCAGAGCACGACATGAGCGTCTCATAGTAGCCGAGACTGACAGCCATGAGCCCGAACTGCGAGGTGTTCTGGAGGTGGTACATGAGCCGGTTGGCGCGCTCCTCCGTGCCCATGTCGAGGCAGAGCATGCCGCCGAAGCCGTACCCCTTGTTGGCAAGTGACTTGAGGCGTTCGTGGTGGGGGTGGTCCTCGAGACCAGGGTAGATGACCCGGAGCCCAAGCATCTTCATGCGGGTGGCGTAGACGAGGGCGCGGTGGCAGTGTTCCTTCATGCGAAGAGCGAGGTGGGGAAGGCGCTCAGAGATCTCGAAGGCCACCTTGGCGTTCATCGTCGGGCCCAGTAGCATCAAGGCACCATGATGCAGGTCCATCATAGAGTTCACGAAGCTAGCAGGACCGCATATTGCTCCTGCAATTCCGTAAGGTATGCTATCATTGATTAACACAGCTCGAAAAAAGTTACGATCACATACTCTTGATTATGCAGAATTTGTTCTGAATTTTAAATATACGAATCGATAATACAGATGAATGAGTAAATTCTAAATAATTGGTCATCATCCATCTGAACACCAAAGTTGCAGATTTAAGATTGGAGTCTCTGTGACAGAGTCGCCACAGTCAACTTCTTCCACTCTCACGTGCTGATTCGCACGGTGTAGCCCTACACCTCCAATTCATTACTTTCTTGGGGACCAGATACATGCCGAGCACTAAGACGCCAAATTCACTCAAACCGCCAAATCACTAGCAAATGTATATATGATCCCGACTATCTTGAACGAAGTAAATGAATAAATAAATAAACAAAATAATACAAAATAAAAAACAATAAACTCAAGAAAGATGTCAAGTCAAGTCAAGTCAAGCCAAGCGGAGCCAACCAAAAAGTGACACCTTAGTGGGGGAAGGACCACGGACACGGCAGCGTGCAATCGCTTGAGGAATGCCACCTTTGTGGCTCCCCGGCACGTAGCACAATCATGCAAGGACAGCATATTCCATTGTGCCACAAGACAAACAGGCGACGTCCTCGGTTCCTCCGATACAATTTGGTCCTATCCTCCTAACCACGTGACTCCCCACCAGACCCTAATCGCTTGAATTAATCTTCATCCAAAATGAAATTGAAGAGTACCAGCTCCTACTCTTCATCCAATTCCCATCCCATGTTTGATAAGAGCCCGTTTGAATGCGAATCATCGCGAAAAATAGCAATTAGTTAATTCAACTAAATCATGATAAAAGTTTAATTACATAATTTTTAAATCAATATAATTAAAGCTAAATGTTCGTTTATACGGTAGAAATTTAAAATACATTTAAATGTGTTTGATTAAATTTATCATCAGCTGTATAATTATCACGTAGTAACTAATACTGTACAAAAAGGTCTCAGAATCACACACTCTGTCCGTCCTTTTTTTAATTGCAGATTAAATCATTAAACCTACATTTTTTGGGTAAAAAGACAGAAATGACCGTACCCGCAATGATGTCGGCGCCGCCGCTGATGAATTTAGAGACGCTGTGCACGACGACGTCGGCCCCGAGCCTGGCCGGCGACAGCACCATCGGCGTGAAGGTGTTGTCCACCACCAGCTTCACACCCTTCTCGTGCGCCAGCCGGCTCAGCGCCGGCACGTCCGCCACCGCCAGTGTCGGGTTCGACATCGACTCCACATACAGCACCCTTGTCTCCCCCTCCACGATCGCCTCCCTCACCGCCCCAATATCGTCCACGTCCACGAAACTCGTCCGGATCCCGCACGCGCGCTGCAAGAAATGTGCGAGCAACGCGTGAGTCCCCCCGTACAAGCACCGCGACGCCACTACGTGAGATCCCGCAGGGCAAAGCTGCATCAGCGCCGAAGAGATCGCCGACATGCCGCTGGCGGTACAGTAGGCCGCCTCCGTGCCCTCCATCGCCGCCATCTGGCGGCCGAGATTGAGGACAGTGGGATTAAAATGACGGCTGTAGATGAAGAAATCGCGATCAGGGCCGAGCTCGCCGGCGAACATCCTCCCCATCGTGTCGGGCTCCATCACCGTGAAAGTCGCCGACGCCTCGATCGACATGTTCACGCCGCCGTGCTCGCCGAACTCGTGCCGCGCGCTCGCCAGCCCGCCTGCGGGGTCTCCGCCCCAGTGCAGGGCCTTCTTAGCCGCCGCCTCTCCGGCATCGTCTCCGGAGGCGCCGCGCTTCTTAGGGTTTGGGAGGATCTGATTCCGGATCGCCTCCGCCATGGCTTCCGATCTTGTGCCGAAACGGTTGGAAATGTCTTTTACAGAAGAATTCGGGAACGGAGCTGGTATTTATAGACAGGATCACGTTACAATGCTCCGCCGGAAGAAGACAGGGGTACTATGGGAAGAAGATCAATTGGCGGGTGTACACTGGACCTGGATGCGTGCAGTTGCGTCACGTGTAACTCTCTCGAATGGTGTCGTATTGTATCGAACTGGAGCTATCTGCGGTCGTCGGGTCTGACGAATTCCGAGCTGGATTTCGATGAGCCGCGTTCGTGTTGCCGGAAAAATGTTCAATTTCGGTGGACTGCGGGTGAACATATCCGTGAAGCTGTACAGATTCATGCTAAGGCCGTATTGAGTCTCCAAATTGTGTGGACGATTCAATAGCTTGATGATCGTGCCAAGTGTTTAAACAATTTTTTTAAATATAAATTATTAATATATTTCGATAATTTTTGATAATATAATAAATTCTCGAATCAGTTCGGTCGGTTAAAAATCAAATTTAGAAAAAATTTCCGAAAAAGAGGTAATTATATTTAAAAAGAATAATGTCATTAAATATTTTAAAAGTCAGAAATATTATTTCTTATAAATATAATTTATTAAGATATAATTAATGATGGTCATTAACTTTTCAACGTATTTAAGCGTTTTTGGAAAAAAAATATATATTTCATTTATAGAATATGATTAATTCGGTGATTCTCAGAAATTAAAACAAGATCTGCTCTCGTGGGCTGCCCATTAATCGTAAGAAAATCTTGTATTCATTATTACATGGCATAAACTCGTGATTTCAGCCCAATTACTTTTTTACTTAATCATTGGGGCCCACGCACGCATTTGAACCTTCTGATCCCGGATATTCAATTCGAAATCCATCGCCAAATCTAGTAATGCATCAACGGAAATCCACCGAATACAACACATGTGATCGAGCTTTTACGAAAGCCTCGAACGAGAAAAGAGAGCACGTGACGCAAAAACGGGCCCACACAACAAGGAGATAAGATCGGGAGAAAAGAAACCAGAGATTCTGCGGTCGAGTTCCTCCCTGTTTGGAATACAACGGGACCGACGCTGTCCTATGAAAAGCGAAACGAGCAGAGACCTGGACTGAAAGATCACAACAATCGAATGAGATGTTCTTCTTTGCAAATCAATCGCTCTGCAGGACACTGATGGATTCGGCATGCGCACTAGCATTTGATGTATGCCCGACATCTCATTCTCATCGCATGTTTCCAGATACTTCAAGTGGAAGAATCAGAATCCAACAACATTATCTTGAGAACTGAAAAATCAAATCATATATTATTGATACAAAACGTAGAAAAAAAATAAGATACAATGGTTGATATAAGTGTGACATGATTTGTGCACTTCTCAAAGATCTATCCACTATAGCAGGCATTTTTGAATGAGATGGCCGTGGAAAAGATGACGCAGAGGAATCCACGACAAGGGTAGAAGATATCAGGATGAGTGAAAGGTTTTGAGGCCACTCATGAAACAAATATGCTAATATCACAATGTCGGGCGTGTTCAACGTGCCAAGACTATCAAAAAAAATATAGGCCACCTACCGTCACAGGGCTCCAATCAGAAAGCAAAGCATGAGTAGATGATGACGCGTTTTATTGTTCTATAACACATTATAATCCATGCAACCGCTTCTGATGTGCGATGATCAGATTGAACTTGAAATTATGATTGCTTTGATGGGCTTCACCTACTATATTATGACTTGGCAAATCTATCTTATCCATTATTTGGCAGAGTAGACAAATCGTTGATTCTTATTGATAACTCAAGACACCAACATTTCTGCTTAATCCATTTGGTCCCCAGAAGACTCCGCATAATGCCATAAACTAACATAATTGCAGACTTACACAGCAGTAGGCTAGATCCTATGCACTTGGATGCAAAGGATGATGGAGAAGACATGGTACAATGATGGAACGATGCTGAACATCAAAAGACCAACTGGCGAAGTTAAATATACAACTTTCGGCTTCCATATGAGCACGTACCTCGAGCATAAGTGTCAATGTGGTTTGTGTTACATTTCTAACAAAACCAGACATTGGATTATAATGTTACTATAATTTGATTCTCTGAAAACAGAAAAAGAAAATAGCTCAGAAAAAATAAAAAATTGTGAAAATAACACCAACATGTGTGAGGCAGTTATGGCTTGAGATCAGGCAAGATTGAAAAGTGTGATTACTGACACCCAGTCTACATTGCCATCCAGAATCTCTCTAACAACAGAATATATCATTATTTTATAAGTCTTGAGACTTTGGCAGGAGATTAAATGCCCTATATAAAAGAGAGTAATTAGCTTTTTAAGCTGATACCGTACTCTTGTTCATTCAAGCAATGAAACTTGCTCCCACCATGTCTCAGAAAATGTACTTCATGCGATGTTTGATCATGTTTGTAAGGCCATTACATAGATTAAAAGGCTAATGAAGTATTAGTTCAAGATGAGGATGGGCATGAAATGCCATCGAATGAGGGGCTTGTCAAACAAGTTGGACACTCAGAGGAAAGTTAATTCTGATGCTTGTTTGCTAAATATTACCTCTCGATGAATTACTTTTTCACTTCCTCACACTCTGCCTCTGGAGTCTGATCACCACCCTGATATCCTCCAGAAGCAGCCCGGCTGAAACCAGCCATATGCTGCCCAATCTTTGACAATGCCCTGTTCGCTGCATCAATCTTTACCTTAATCTTATCCACATCATCTCCTGCCTGTTCTTTCCTTAAATCGGCCAATGTAGACTCTATCTGTACAGCAACCTCAGCAGGAATCTTGTCCCTATATTCATTCAAGCTCTTCTTGATGCTGTATACTGTGGAATCAGCAGTGTTCTTAATATCTATGAGAGATTTCCTTTCCCTGTCCTTCCGTGCATGCAGCTCAGCATCCTTGACCATCTTTTGTTTTGCATCTTCTGATAGTCCACCTGAGGACTGAATAGTAATATTCTGCTCCTTTCCAGTAGCTTTATCTATTGCAGAAACTGTAACTATTCCATTGGCATCCATGTCAAACGTGACCTCAATCTGTGGCACACCTTCGGGTGCTGGCGGGCTACCAACAAGCTCAATTTCACCAAGATGCTTGTTATCTGCTGCCACTTCACGCTTTCCCTGTAGTAACTTGGACACCAACCTGGGTCTGATCGTCAGCTGCTGTGGAAAACACCCGGCAATGATCACGGAGAAGAAAAGGTTGTTAACCTGAACGGCAAAGTATCTTTTGACAAGGAAAGAGATTCCTGCTAATCAGTAAGTATTAGAATCTAATAAAGATAATGTTAAACTAAAGAAAAAAAATCCAACACACCTCGCTCTTTTTTGCGGGAATGGTTGTGTTCCTGTTGATTAATCGAGTAAAAATACCACCAACGGTCCAAGAGCCTCTATACCAAGTGACAATGGAGTGACATACAAAAGTAGAAGGTCCTTGACATCTCCTCCAAGGATGCCATCATGAATGGTCGCCCCCAGAGCAACAGCTTCATCAGGATTTTCGGCACCCAAGTCATGCCACCAACAAGACGAACCTCATTGAGATCCTTGAGGGATATCTTAGCATCCTTTAAACAATTCACCAAACTCTCAAACTTTGATCATGTTAGTATGATATTGTCACGTTTCGAACCAAAACTTTGAGGAATTTGCGCATAACAATATCATACTTCAACACACTTATATAATAATAATAATATATAAATAAAATTAATAATTTTTCAAAATTCGGAAGGATAAATTTTAAATTACAAACTTATAATTTATATAAATCTTAATTAAATTAAAATACAACACCTCTAACTAACTAGTAAATCTTATTTAGATATATCTTTTAATGCTAACTAAATTTCAATATGCAAACATATGAGTCGTCCATATTAAAAAAAATATATAATTTAAATTTTAAAAATTAAATTTCACACATATTTCAAAATCATATAATTATAATATACAACATAGTCAAAGCATAATATATTAGATCAAATAAAAAAATTATCTTATCAAATTCAAAACTTCGAAATACATTCATTTTTTTATTAAAAATATATTTTAGTCTCTAATATCAACTACAGCCACATATTTAACACAGTGACATGTATCATACACATAACACCTAAAATTAGGTCACATCATAAAGTATCATATTTAATTTCTGCAACCAAATCACATTACAGAATCAAAATCGGTTCTTTACAAATATATATATATATTGACATGATCATAATGTTTTCTAATTAATAGGTTGACATCACACAATTAGAATATAGATATATTAGGAAATATTTAACAAAAACTTTCTTTGATCCTTATATAATTTTATAATAAATAAATAACTATACTTGGTTTCACCAGTTTTTAAAAATAAGTTTTAATTTTAATTTTAAAATACATATAATATAGATTTAGTATTCAACGAATTATTTATCATATAATACAATAATATCAAAAATTATAAACATATAAAGTAATTTATATACACTAATATAGAATAAAGTGAGTCATTTATTTATCTTAATTATGATAGCATAACTTTTATTGATTCTCAAAATAATTTTTCAAAATTTTTAACTTCATTTTTCTTAAAATATTTTTAAATCTCTTCTTTCATACACAACCATCACTTGTGTAATTCTTCAACTAGAAAATTCTAATTTTTGTATAATATAAAAGGTTATTTTGTATAAAATTTTAACTAAAATAATTATCTTAATTAAATAAATTCTAAATTTAACTAGAATTCGATTTGAACAGAATATCACATATGTTCATGTGCTTGGGTCCAAATGCATCAACTGTAATAGAAGGCAGATTGATCTCAGTTTGGGTTGTCATGACAACGCAACCTTGGCCTTCTCAGCTGCCTCTCGAAGCCTTTGAAGGGCCAACCTATCTTTTGAAAGATTTATACCCTCAGCTCTCTTGAATTCGTTCACCAAGTACTTGCAACAACATTGTCAAAATCTTCTCCACCCAAAAATGTATCACCATTTGTAGCTTTTACCATAAAATCAGGGGAAATTAGTACACATCTCATTTTCAAGTAAAAACAAACAGTGGATAGAGCTAAACATAAGATGAAATAAATATACCTTAAACAGACCATTTGATATTTCCAAAATTTTAATATCAAAAGTTCCTCCTCCAAGATCGAAAAGCGCTATGAGATCCTCCTCCTCCTTCAACCCATAAGAAAGAGCTGAAGCAGTAGGTTCATGGATGATTCTCTCTACTTCAAGACCAACAATTCTCCTAGCATCTTCGTGGTCTGCCCCTGAGCATCATTAAAATACGCAGGAACTGTAATTACTGACTTTGAGATGGACTTCACAAGAACGATTCAGCAGTTTCTTTCGTTTTGATCAACACAACTGCACCAATCTGGCTGGGAGAGTACTGCTGCCCATTTGCTTCTACCCACGCATCTCCATTGGGACCTCTGACAATCTTGTAAGGGACCATCTTCATCATCTTTTGAGCAGGATCATCGAAGCGGCGGCCAATCAGTCGCTTTGTTCCAAAAGTTGTATTTGTCGGATTGGTCACTGCTTGCCGCTTAGACAGAGTTCCAACAAGCACTCCCCCCTTCACAGTAAAAGCAACAACAGATGGCGTAGTTCGCGATCCTTCAGAGTTCTCTATCACTTTCGGAGTCTGCAAAACAAACAGAATAGATAACATACAACAGAGCACACTCCAGGGACATGCAGATGAATGCTAGTAGAAGACAGAATATTACCTTCCCCTCCATTACAGAAACACATGAGTTTGTAGTTCCAAGATGAATTCCAATGATGTCGCTCCCAAATTGTTTTAAGCTGAATCAATACAATAGTGATGCATCCTTCATCAAAGATGTGTGAAACGTGGGGCAGCAGTAGGTTAAAATTCTCGAAAAAATTGCCTAAATGTTCTGGCCAAAATCCCAAACTGTTACTCGAAGGTGAAGCAGCCCATGATGTCTGAACATTCGCCCACAACTGTCATTGCAAACATAGAATCAAAGTTATGCTATAAAATTTAGCAAAATTTTATCAAGAAAACTTGCGGGTTTAAACTGTGAAGAGAATCTAATTTATCACCGATTTCAATTTGGGAGATTTCTTAAAATTTGATTTGCAATATCACCTTTCCATCAACTTACATCTAAAGAAAATTATAAAAAAGACTGCTGGGAGCTCTTTGTCAACGGTCGCTTTAACAGTCAAATTAGTCAAACTTTCAATAACAAGTGTGATGCAAGGATTATAGCATTAATATTTACTTTTTGTCTGCTCTATCTTTTATAATGTATCTTGAGATTTAATGCATCAGTATCTCGTAATTTCAAGTAATTGTCTTGCCAGATTTCTTATAATGGATAGCTGTCAATTACGAATTCTTGGAGATTAGTTTTCTGAAATAACAATAGATCAAATCTTACCACTATCCGATATTTGGCCATGAGCCAATTGAGACATCCAAGCCTTATTATGGCCTAAGTCGAATTTATTATAGTGTCACTGACCTATGTGCGAATTTATCTACGGGTTAAGGTAGCTGAGTTTATCGCTCAAATAGGTTTTTACCTCTGAAATATTAATTTATTATTTGACCTCGGAACCTGGCTCTCACATACTTTGGACTTAGAGAATTCACTTCGCTCAGTGAGTTCGGAGATCAAACCTTAGTCACCTCGAAAATAGCTTTGGTCCTATTTCACATTTGGCCAAATTTTCTAAACCAGTTCTTGTGATTAGGTGCATCATCAGTGTGCTCAATTCTAGAACCCATCTCGTTAGCTTGGGGCTTGAGTTTTTCAGCTTTCTTTGGACAATCGCCTAGTTGTTCATCCTCAAACTACCATAACCAGGGCTATCCAAGTCATAACATTTTTTTTACCGAAGCTAGGCGTCAACTGCCATAACCCTTAGAAAATAGCATATTGCTTAATCCTATGTGCCTTGATGTAAGGCATCAATCATCACAATGCTTAGGAATGCAAGCTGTTGTTTCATCAAATCCTGCACAATCATTAAGGTTTTTTTTTTTTTGAGGCCGCATCCTAGAGCCACCCGCGCATTTATCGAGGTGATGCCTTACATGCCTCACAATTTTTTCACTTGAGGTGGTTTACAATTGAATGAGGACACATGTCACTAGGAACCCTAATAAGGGTTTTCAAGATCTCGCTTTATGAATTTCGTCGGCCTAGATCAAGCCACATGAAGGAGATCTAACGGAGGGACAAATCTTATATAAGGAGTGTTGTATCCTTTTTTTTTTCTTTTACTTTAGCAAGTTCACAAACCTTCATTTTATCTCTTTGCATCCTCCTTCCTTATCGACTAATCTACTCCCCAATAGTGTCTTCCTCCACTACTTACAGCTTTGGAAAAGTCTCCTCTATCATGAAGAAGGAAAGCACTACAGGATCGGTGGCCCCTATCCTGATGAAGTCATTGACCCCCCGTGCTGTCTCAATGCCGCCAACTAGGGGCCACTATTCTACGCCCAACCGAAGGACGTGCAAGGAGCCACTGCTCATCTGACCTCTACTCCATCTGCTTCAAGGACTATTTCTCCTCCCACTGTTCCTTCTACCTCAGGAGCTAACTTTGGACTTATGCAAGTGCACCCTTCAAAGACCACAATCATTTGTTGTCGCCTTTAAGTAAGTTTTCATATTAATTTTTTCTTATTCTACTCTTAATGATTCTAGTGCAATTATTTTGTTAGGTATTTTCAAAGTAAGAGTCTCGAATTTTCTAGTCTACCCATCCAAGAAAAAAACCTTAAGCAATTTGTCAACATTTTTGGCTTCTCAAATAGGACTGAGTTAAACTTGTGAAGGTCAAAAGAAAATAGCAAAACCCTTAGGGAAGAGTTTAGGTTTAAGTTTATTGCCTATTGGGAGATGTTCGAGAGCAAGCCAAGGTATCTAATAGGCATCTTTTGTAAAGATGTTTTAAGAGATTGAGAGCTATCCCAAACCAAATTATGCCAAATGCCATGAAGTTTGTTTCGACCTTCTGAACTTTGTCCACCTCCAAAGGTTGTCACCTACTATAGAGATGTTTAGGAATGACTTTAAAGGTTGTCGAGGCTCCAATATCGGGAACTGATGGTATTTCATCTTGAAAAAGTGGTGTAAACATTTTACCCTCATTTCTTACTCTATTTATTCTTGGAAGGACCATCTTGTGAGAGTTTTTTTCTAGAGTTGATTCAGGACTTTTCCACGAGTGGGACAATCCTTTTTTTCATAGAATTAACCCAAAAATCTCTCCTGAAGTACACTAATTTCTAATGTCCTAGGTGGAGAAGGTAGAAGTAATTAGGTCTTTTCCTACATGGTTTGATGAGGCATATTTGAAGGAACATGACCTATGTGTTGCTTGAATGGTTAATACAAATCCTAGCTCTCATATTTTGGGCTTACTCTCCCTATAATAGACTTTACCCTGATTTTAACAATGTGATGTGATATTCCAAGGCAAAAGGAGGGCTCCTCGGGTGCCATTGGCCCTATCCGCCCAAAAGAAGCCAGTCGAGCCCGAGGTCCTTACCTCTTTCACAATTGCATCTCAAAGCCAAGGGAAGAGGAGGAAGGAGGAGGAGGGGAAGAGAAAGATGAAGAAAGAGAAGAACCTCCTCATGGCCAAGCATGACTTGGCTCTATCCAACTTGGAGGCTCTAAAGACCTAGTACCAATTTGACCTGGATGACCCCAAGACCCAGGCAGTCACCACATTCCTCCGGAGTACTCAACATGCAAATAGCTTGAAGATGACGAGGATGCAAGTCATCTCAGAATTCAAACCTAGCAATGAATATCTCTGATCTGGTGCCAAGCTCTCCGCCAACGGCTTCATGGAGGGCTACCTCCTGTGTGGGACATAGTGAAACAAAATCACAGTAATGCTGAGTTCGACCTCGAAGACCTTTAAGTTGAACTCTACAATAACCTGAGAGTCCAAAGCTTCAACCGGGAGTACGAGAAGCTTCATTGGAGGGAGGTTGAAGAAGCGAAGGCAAAGGAGGCTGAAGAAACGGGGGTGATGACGACTAAGGTTCTAGTCCAGGGGACTAACGAGCTAGTAGGGACTTCCAAGCATTTACATATCTTTGATTAGTTGAACTTTTCCTTTTTTTGTATGAAAGAATTTTTGTACTAGTCTTGCTTCTTGATTTAATAAAGTTTTGCCTCTTTTCTGAGCTTTTTAAAACTATTCTTTAAATTTTTCTCTCCTGAGAATTGTTCTCGACGAATCCTGCCTTGATGGTGTAATGATGCTCCCAGTGGTTGGGCTAGTCTTGCTTTGAGACAAATTCTCGAAGTGTTAGTTCAATAAGTAACATGCAAGTGTTTGCAAGGCTTTCTGTGGGTATTTTAAGTGCTTTGCATTTCTTTTGTGTGATGCAACTTCTAGCATTGGATGTTTTCATAAACCAATAGGGATTCTCTTTGGGTGAGCGAGCTTCTTCTAGAGCACTTTGGGCCTAAATTGAACTAAAGTCTTTGTTTATAAGGTGAACTAAGGTTTTTGTGCCTTGAGTGAATTAAGGTCTTTATGCCTTATGTGAACTGAAGTATTTGCACTTTGGGTAAACTAAAGTCTTTGTGGCTCAGGTAAACCAAGGTCTTTGTACCTCGAATAAATCGAGGCCTTAATACCTCAAGTGAATTGAGGTCTTTGCACCTCGGATGGGTGAACCAAGATCTTTATGTCTGGGGTGAACTAAGATCTTTACTCCTCGAATAAACTAAGGTCTTTGTGTCCTAAGTGAACTAAAGTGTTTTTATCTTGGATGAATTGAGATCTTTACAATCTTCTGAATTACCACATGCAGTACAAACCTTAATTTTTATTAGAAGATAAATAAGTGATAATTTATTTTTAGAGGTAGAACCTTTTAAATTGTCGACATGCTACATTCTTGGGAGTACTTCACTATCTAAGTGCTTGAGATTGAAGGCTTTTGGTCCCACGGCACGGATGATTCTAAAAGGGCCTACCCAATTTGGTGATAGTTTTTCTGACTCTCGGTTGATGAGTTTGGCTCATAGTACCCAATTGCTTTGTCGTAGCTCTCTACTACATAATCGAGTATTGAAATATCGAGCCACTCTTCGTTGGTACTCCGCGACTCTTGTACGAGTTTTTTTTCCAAACCTCTAAGATAAAGTCTTTCTTAGCCCTACTTTTTGCTTTATTTGTCTCAATATTGTAGGTCTTAAGCCGTAGTAAAGTGAGACTGACTTTCACGGGAATTACTACTTCAACTCTATGAATAAGCATAAATGGTGGCTCACCAATTATTATCTGAAGAGTGGTTCGATACAACCACTACACATACGACAACTCCTTAACTCAAGCACCATTGATTCTTTTTAGGAGCTTCTTCATACCTATGAGTAAGACTTGATTTGTTATCTCAGTTAGGCCATTGGAATGTGGATGTGCCACCGATGTGAACTTTTACTCGATATAGAGGCTGCTGTAATATTCTTTAAATTTTAAGCTACCGAATTGCTCTCCATTATCTGTGACCAATGCCCGACATAGTTTGAACCTAAAGATTATACTTTTCCATAGGAATTTCTTGACTTTCCTTATAGTGATAGTGTCCAAAGATTCAACTTCTATTCACTTAATGAAGTAGTCGATAATAACTATTAAAAACTATCTACCCCGAGGCTATTGAAAATGGGTCTAGTATATTCATCCTCTATTGATCAAATGACCAAGTAGCTTGAGTTTGCTAGAACTAAACTGTAGGGTTGTGATATATCGAGGTATGTTTTTGGCATTGTTCACATTTAAAAATAAATTCAGTGGCCTCATAGGTCAATTAAGCTAATAATAGTCTTGATTAAGGAGTTTATATGTTAAAGCTCATACTCTACTGTGACTTCCATATATTCCTTTGTGTACTTCGCAGAGAGCATATTTTGTCTCACTTGGGCTCAAACACCGAAGAAACAGCTTCAAGAATGACCTTTTATATAGGATCTCATCTATTAAAACAAAACTCGAGGCTAGTCTCCTTATACTTTGAGTTTCTATTGGGTCATCGAGAAGTTGACCGAATTTGAGGTACACAATGATAGAATTCATCCAACAAGTTTCTTCCTTGGTTACCCCAACCTCGGCCGACTACAAGTAGCTCAAATACTATAAATTATCTACAAAGATTTGTCTTAAATTTATACTTGAGGAAGCCAAGGCTAGCCGTGCCAAAGCGTCACCTCCATGTTGTTGTCTCACGATACTTACAGAATTTCTACTTGGTCTAATCTCACGATAAGCTTCTAAACTTCGAGCAGTTATTGAGCCATGATCTCATCTTTTGACTCATATTCTTCATTAACTTGTAGACAGACAAATTGAGTCGCTAAATACCTTTATCTTCATAGCTCCTACTGCTATTGCTATGCATAATTCAAGTAGGAGAGCTTCATATTCTATAGTATTGTTTGATGTTTAAAACTCTAGTTGGGTTGAATATTTAGCTGCTCTCCCATCCGAACTTACGAAGATAAAGTCAATTTCATAGCCTTACTCACAAAAAGAACTGTCTACCTACACTTCCCAAGGTTCGATTTCCAGACTAATAGGATATACGGTGATTTCTACTAAAAAGTCTGCTAAGGCTTGGGCCTTAATGGCTTTCCGAGGTTCAAAAGTTATATTAAACTGGCTCAATTTAACAAACTACTTGAGTAATCTTTCCAAGGTCTTTGGTTTTTGCACAGTCTATCAAAATGGGAGATTGATGAGTACTGTGACTGGAAGTATTTGAAAGTATGAGCAAAGTTTTCGAATTGCCAGTACCATAGCATAGACTAATTTCTTTAATTAGAGATATCAAACTTCTATTCCTGTAAGTACATAGCTCATGTAGTAGATGAGACGTTATTTTTCACCTCAGTCGCTTACTAATACTAAGCTGATAGCCTGATTTAAGGCTACTACGTAGGGATACAATGACTTATTTGGCTTCGTCTCACAAGTAGAAAAAGTTTGGCTAAGTATTTCTTCAGGTTTTCAAAGGCTTGATTGCACTCTTTAATCTATTGGAATCTCGAGCTCTGCTTTAGTGCTTTAAAGAAGGGCGAACACTTCTCACCTGACCTTAATAAAAAGTAGTTAAATGCTTCTAGCCGACCCATGAGCCTTTGTATCTCTTTGATGGAGCTTGGAGGCTTCATATGCAATATTGCCTTGATTTTCTCAAGATTTGCTTTTATTCCTCATTCTAAAACGAGATATCTGAAAAGAAAATTTTGACCCATCTCGAAAGCACATTTTTTTGGATTCAATCTCATCCTAAATCGCCAAATTGTGCCAAAGATTTTCTCAATGTCTTTTAGGTGTTCCCCTAGAATGGAGACTCTTCACAAGCATATCGTAAATATATGTCTCCACATTCTTGACAAGCCGGCGTTCGAAGACTTTGTTCACCATCATTTAGCATGTCACCTTGCGCTTTTTTAATTCGAAGAGTATTGCAATATAACAAAAGGTCCCTTGGTCGATGATGAAAGCTGTCCTCTTTTTATCTTTGGGATACATTCGAATTTAGTAGTAGCCAAAGAATGCATCCAAAAGGCTTAGGAGTTGGTGCTCTAAGATAGAATTAATGAGTTGATCGATCTTCGACAGAGGATAACTATTATTCGGGTAAGCTTTATTTAAGTCGATGAGATTCACGCACATTTTTTATTTGCCATTGGGTTTTTTCACTATCACAATATTGGTTAGCCATTAGGAATGGTGGACTATCCTGATGAACCCTACATTGAGAAGCTCATTTGCCTCATCAACAATAACCTTTTGACGCTCAAAGGCGAAATATCTTTTTTTCTACTTAACTAGTTTACAGTCCTCTACCACCACGAGTTCATGTTATGCAATCGAAAAGTCTATGCCTGGTTAATTTTCAAAAGACCATACAAAGATGTCTTGATTTTTCTTTGGGAATTCCCCAAGTTCGATATGGAGAGCTCTATGAGATTTGCCCCAAGCTTCAGTATCCTCATTGAGTTTTCATCAATAACCAAGTTGATGAGCTGTTTTATAGGTTTTGCATGTACTATTGTTGGTTTGGTGGAAAATTCTTTGACCTCTACAACCATCGGGCTTTTTCCCTTATGGCTGAAATTATTTTACCAATAGGCCACTTCACACTTCTTTATAAGGTTTTAATCTTCTCATGTTTCACATGTGTCATATTTAGTTGAAAATATCATAACTAAATGAAAGGTCAAGATTACCCCTTGAAGCTGGTTTAATGCTGAATGACCCAATATTATGCTGTAAGCGAAACATGTTTGAACAACCACGAATTTCAACTTGATTGTGGTGCTCTTGGGATTCTCTTCAAATGTTAAGAGTATATCAATTATGCCAAGTGGGGTGATCAAATTTTCTATAAACCCGGTGAGCATCTTGATATATGGTTTCAACTTTTACTTAGTCTTCATTTGATCATAGACCTAAGAGAATAGGATGTTGGCAAAGCATTTTATGTCTAAAATAATGTGTTACGTGGAGTAGCCGTCCAAAATCACAGAGATGATTAGAGTGTCATTATGGGATGTCAAAATTCCTTACAAGTCTTTTGCCAAGAAGACTATATATTCATACTTAGGTTCACAATGGTATCGTTTGGCCTCCTCACCTTTCACCTACC
>RXID01022096.1:347777-420276 GCA_005019695.1 Trichopus zeylanicus subsp. travancoricus
ACAAACGATGGCTCAACTCTTGCCAGCCAATGCGGAGTCTTCATTTTGTGTTATTGGGTTAACTAAGATTATATTGAGGTGACCTTTAACTGGTAGATTTTATAATCGAGGGTAGGGTTCTTTCGAGGAGAAACTTGTGGCCTAGCTTTCAAAGTAGGGGATTTTTTAGCTCTTTTGCCTCGGCGGATGAGGTGTCTCAGATGGCCCTTTTTGATGAACATCTCAATCTCATCTTTGAGATATCTGCACTCCTCAATATTATAACTATAATATTAATAAAAGCGACAATACCTTAACCTATCCAAGTTTTATTTACTTGTGCGAATTGGTTGAGGATTTCTCAAGAAATCTGGATACTTAATCTGGACTTACACTTCAGACCTTGAATTTTCAGGGGAGTATAGGCTCAAAATTCATGCTGGCACTCTCGTTGCTAAGTCCTTTGCTTCTTTGGCTTGGCATCTTGGTCTCTTAAGTATCTTTCTTCGATTTATTACTAACTTCAGATTCTCTCTTTGCCAATATTACTTCTTTGATATCAATGAATTCCTCAGCTAACTGGATGAATTCTGCCAAGCTCTTGAGAGGTTTGTGGGTCATCCCATAGGCTACCCGAGGTTACCTAATTCTGTTGACTACCGCAACGAGAACAATAGAGCTATCTAGCTCAGAAATCTCCAGCCAACTTTTATTAAATCGAGCCAAGTACTCCATCAAGCTCTCTTATTCTTTTTGTTTTAAAGTTAAAGAGTGTGGAAGGATACTTATGCCAAAACACTAGTGAAATGAATTGCTATATAAACCTGTCAGCTAAGTCATCAAAGTAGGTAACTGAGTGTCTCGGGAGCCCAAAGTACCAAGCTTGAGCAAGATCTTGTAATATCATTAAGAATGTTTTACATATAGTAGAGTCTCATGCACCTTGGAGAATCATGATATTCGAGAATGCACTCACATAGTTGACTGGATCCATAGAGTCATCATATATCTTATAAGATAGCTGGCAGAATTTTAACTACACTTGAGAGTAGGCTATTTCGAAAATACAGGGTTTATCATATCTTGTCTGGATTAGATGAATTAATGCACCAAACATCTCCCAAGCACTATGGGACACGCTCCCTCCATGAGCGCCCTGAATGGCCTTGGTCGAAGTTCGGCTCACGTGTATTGTATGTAGTTCATTGGCTAGATCGTGAGTGGGGTTATATCCCTTGTAACCCCTTGAAACTTGATATCGAACCGAGATTCCCACTGCAAGATCTGATGAATGATGATATCCGTTGGGGTGTAGTTGACTCAGGGCCTGTGGGTGTAGCTCATTTTGCTGGTTCGAAGCCACATCTTAAATTTGCTCTTGGGTTGGAATTCGAGATTGAGATTAGAAGTTTTGCATTTTTTGAACTTGATTTTATAATTATTAAGCCTAGAAATTTTGTATAGTTTGCACTTGAACTTCTAGCGACTATCTCTTTTGCTGAACTACAGCTATCAGCATTTGGAATTTTTGCTGACTTACCGAGTTGAAGGGAGTTGTCGGTACCTCAGGAATAGTTTGTAGAGGAACTCCCTAAAGTTTTTGCTATGAGGCAGGCGGAGTGACCGAGTTAGCTTGGCGAGTTGGCCCACATGACCCACCAGAGGAATTATGTGATTCTACTAATGTGGAAGTGGTCTACCCCTCAGGCTGATTTTTGAATGTTGATACTCCTGTCACTGAAAGCATAGCTGGAGAGCCTTTGGATATCCGAATGGAAAAAGGGTAGCGGAGCATATATTAATGAAAATATCACTGTTAATAGAGTCCAATTTATTATTGATTTCAATTTGGAAGCGATTCTTGAGATTCGATTTGCTAGGCCACCTCTCTGCAATC
Source organism: Trichopus zeylanicus subsp. travancoricus (assembly GCA_005019695.1). Taxonomy (NCBI): domain Eukaryota; kingdom Viridiplantae; phylum Streptophyta; class Magnoliopsida; order Dioscoreales; family Dioscoreaceae; genus Trichopus; species Trichopus zeylanicus. The sequence goes on from RXID01022096.1 coordinate 349,654, forward strand.
TGCAACTAAGAAGATTGTGAAGAAAATCATCGGGAGTTTTTTGTCGACAATCACTCCAATGTTTAAATTAGCCAAGCATTTAATAATAAGTGTGATGTAAGGATTTTAACATTAGCTCTTACCTTCTTACTGCTTTGTTTTTTATAATGTACCCAAAAATTTGTTTATCTGTATTTCGTTTTAGGTAATTATTTTATCAAATTTTTCATAATGGACAGCTGTTAATATTAAATTCTTAAAATTATTTTTCTGAAATAACAGTGGATCAGATTTTACAATTGTCCAATATTTGACCGTGAGTTGGCGGAGACATCTGAGTCTTATCATAGCCTTAAGTCAGATTCCTTATAATGACACTAACTTATGTATGAATTTATCAATAAACTAAAATAGCTAAGACTACCGCTCAAATAAGTTTCACCTCAAAAATGTTAGTTCACCACTTTGAGTTCAGAATTCGCTTCCAGAGTTCAGAAAGATGAGTTCACACAAAGAATTCGCTTCATTCAATGAGTTCAGAAATCAAACTTTGATCATCTCAGTGAACTGCTTCGGTCTTGTTTCACATTTGACCGAGTTTGTCGAACTGGTCCTTGTAATCAGACGCATCATCAAAAGCGATGGTGTTGCAGAGAGCGAGCCACGTTGCGGCGGACAGGGCAGAACATCACAGCGGTGGCCATGAGCGAAGATGAAGACTGAAACCAACAAAGATAGAAAGGGTTTAGCTGTGGTTCTGTTGCAAGGATTTTGCAGTTTGCTTCCAGAGTTTTGTAGCTCGGTCGCGGGTTCTATCGGAGCGGAAGAGTGTGGAGCACTCCCGAACGTCTCGGAGTCGTGAACACGGGCGCGCAAACTAGTTGGTGCCGAGCCTGTTGACCAGGTGTGACATTTTCTGACCCAAGTTGGAAATCCGGGTCGCGTCCAAACTGATACCATGGCCGGCTCAAGATTTTCATGAACTTTTTTTTTTAAAAAAAAAGATGTATACATTTCTTGGATATTATCTATTGCGAAATTAAAAATAGAGAGAGAGAGAACTCTCGCAAAGAGAAAGTTGACAGAAGCAATTCTTCTAGAGAGACTCCTGAACCAAATGACCATGAGTGCACTACTGATTCAAGTCAAAGGCGAAACTGTTAACAATAAGTAGCAAAATTTGTGAATTGAAGAATCGAATGCCCTATGGGCCTTCACAATTCTTCATGTAATATAATGAAAAGGCACTTTCTTTACATAAAACTCTAACCGGGGCAGCAACCTGTTTGTCATCCTAAGCAAGACTAGCCCAATATTTAAGACAAGTTCAAATGGAAAAATAACAACATTAGTGAATGAATAGGGTGATTTCTCTTGTTTCTGGAGAGTTCCACTACTGTGCTCAAAGAATATACAGCAGGTCTGCCAATGTAGCAGCTCCTGTCAACAATATATAGCTTCCAACTTGGCTGCAAATGAAGAACTCTATGTACCTTGACGAGCTTGGAAGAATCAAATTCTCAGGGAATTGTATGCCATGCTCCCCAATGGCATTTTGAAATAAGGTAGTAGCTGCGATTCAGAAAAACATATGAAAGATCATATGCCAGTAGTGCAAGCATTCGAAAGTCGAGAAATAAAACATGAGGAAATCTGCTAGCCAATTTCTAATCTTTAAGATAGTTCTGAACTCCTAATGGTTATTTTTAAGTAAAAAGGATCACTACATTCCAGCCATAAAATAACTCGAGTATGGATTATATTGTTTACCGACTATCAATATAACATAGTGATAAAAAAAGGGAAACAAATCTGTTTTCAAAAAAGTTTCAGTAAACTCACCTTTTTCGAGCAATTTCTTCTGGTCACTGAAGAAGGTAACAATCAAATGCCTATTACCATTGTCATAAGACCTATGACTGTAAATGGATAGATATGGCTGGAGATGGTGGCCGAACTGCATCCACCTGATCCTGATGATGACCCTTTTTGGGTATTTTATCCCTGCCTTTCTCAAGATGCTCCAAGAATTCCATCACCATAGCATCAGTCCAGGGAGCTCCAAAAGGAGCTTCATCCCCTGCTACCCATCCAAGATGACCACCTTGTGGAGTAACAATCAAGAGACAGTCTTGGTTTTCCTTCATGGAATAAGAGGCAATGTCTATTTGTGTCATGCATGGTAAAACATGAAGAAACAGGGAAAAATGCAATCATGCAAGAAAAAAAATGTTATACAGAAATTCAAGTCAACGAACCAGTAAGCAGTATTTGGCTCTTGGACACATGAACAAATGAAATGATGAATGGGAGAACACAAATGGAATAATATGCTTGCACAGTTAAACATTAAAAGATGCACACAAGATGCTATTGCTGAAAGAAAAAAATTGGTCTGTGATTATGTATAATGCAGCAACAACTATCCAATGAAATCATAAACCAATATATGCACAGTAGATGTTCATCACAAAATGCAGTTTAAGCAATAAATCCAGTACCTTAATTTCTTCTCGAGGAATTCCCCTCGATGGAGCAAATGGATCATTAGCAGCCTGCATGGAAAAAAGAAAACCATATTATCACTCATGAAACAAATGCTTTGATAGAATTTGGGAAATAGTCCACACTGATAACTTCTACCATGTTACTCTGAGTTTTCCACCCATTGTGTTAGAAGGAAATTTCCTTTAGAAATTTCAACAAGTACACCCTGCAAAACTACAGTGTTAAATTTGCTATTGTCTCAATGTGTGCAGTTCTACAGTTATCCCACTGATATATGTAGTCAAGTTCTTAATGTTTAAAGTAGTCTTTCTTATTAGCTGACTTCAATTAAATGGGATAACTATAACAATATGAAGATCCACTTAAAAGGCAAGAGATCAGAGATTATATGGAATCGAGCTAGGTCCTGTTCGGAAAAGACTTGTAAATAATATAGGATGAAGGTAAACAAAGTACATGTTCTTATCTTCAAGCTATTTGTAATTTGTGTTCATTTCCTCCAACTAATTTGCACAAATGGATGTAATGGATGTGATATTGTGTGACGCAATTATTACAAACATAAAACATTATATTTACCTGGATGCACAAAAGGTGTGTACGAACATGCTCAATGGACTTTGAACTGCTTGCATTGAAGTAATAATCATCCACTGATTTAAAACCAAAGGAGACTGACAAAAATTTGGAGTATCAGCAAGAAAAAATAATGTGACAAACCGAGAACAGACTCTTGTCAAGAAATTGTACATACCACGCGTCAATGCTTCATCAAATTCCCGTACAGATTGTGCCTCAGCTGCCACAGGGATTTTGAATTCACCTTCAAGACCTTCAAATAGAAGTGCATGTCTGCATAAAGACAATTCCAAAGAGGTATCAGATTTATGAACTAATAATATTCATCATTTTCGTGAACCTGATCAAATCATTATGTTGGGTCTAAAGAGGATGTAATTCTACTTCTTGAATATTTTGCGTAAAGCTCTAGCAAGAGCTTTGTCATAGATGTTGTTAAAGCCCTTATGAAAGTCCTCATCTGCATACACCAAATTGAAAGGATTACACAACGATACTGCCCCAGAAAGAGGACAGTCATGACTCTCCTGCAACAAAAGAAACAACAATTGTAATCAATCAGAATCTGAAAGAACATCAGCTAAAAGGATGTAAAAAGAAGCATAACAGCATTATCAAGGCCGAGCCATTTTGGAAAACAAAAAAGGAAATGAAATGCAAAGAACATGTCAGTTCACAAAACGATAATCAGGAATAGGATAAGCAATGTTGTGTTCACCTCGCCCAAATATCGAACTAGAATATTTCCTCCAAGGGACCAGCCAATAGCATATACATTTGATTCGGGATACCGTCCCAAAACATGATTAACAACTAGACGAAGATCATCAGTAAATGATGCTGAATAAAACTGCAAAAGTCACATTGATTCATCAAAACGCAAGAAGGTAACATCCCAGACATATTCAACAAGTTCAATGCAAAAAAACGAAAAAAACACTGTCAGATACCTGAGGAGTTGTCACAGGGCTGTCACCGCAACCTCGGCTGTTGAACACCACCACGCGCCATCCTTTCTTTCTAGCCCTAACAAGCATATGCCTCACATACGTATCACCACTCCCTCCTGTGAGACCTGGCTGAGTGACAATTCACCATTTTCACTTATCAGATTTTCTCGATTGCAACTGATTGAAAATAAAAAATCCAAAAAAAAATAAAATACCAGAAGTACGAGAACTGGGGAGTTGGCCGGGAGGCGGCGATCGTCGGCAGCGACCCAATCGAGGGCGACGGCGCCATCATCGGGGCTGCGGAGGCACTCGCGGCGGAGGGTGACGGCGGGGCGGGAGCGGAAGAAGGCGGAGAAGATGGTCTCAACATGAGGGTTCCAGCCGACGAGGGGGAAGGGCTTGTAGGGGCGCTGCAGGCTGGCGAAGCAGGAGAGGAGAGCACTGCGGGGGCCAAGGATCTCGAGGGAGGAATGGGGGAGCTCGAGGAGGGGTTCTTGGACGGAGACGGAGCTCCTGGCGGAGGCCATGGCCGGGATGAAGGAGGAGAATGGCCGGCGGGGAAGGGAGAAGCGTGGCACAGCGGAGAGATTTTGCGCCATCGCTGGGCTTTTTGTGGTGGGATCTGGGCGGATTCGGATATGTATCGGCCAATCTTGAAACCGAGCCTGAGCCAAAGCCGAACCTGTTGCGGGAGCCTTTTAGTTTGGATTATTGCATTTTCTTGTGGACAAAAATTTTGAGGGAAATTCCCAATACCCTAAGATTTTTTAATTTCTATCTTTTTTCAATTTTAAAAATTTCAATAACCTACTCCATTGGCCATCATTATCATAAAAAAACTCATTTAATGGGTCTTATCCTATTATATACTATTATATAATAGGATAAGTACTGAACTGCTATTATATACTATTACATATTGTAACAATAATATAATAATACATAAGTTATGGTAACAATATTATAGTAGCAATACATATTTAAATACTAAATATTATAATAAAAATAAAGGTTAATTATATATAACACTTTAAAATTTTGTCAAGTTATACATTTTTTCCTCCAAACTTAAAAAATTACATATAATTACTTGCAATTTTACCAAATTGGATATTTGTTATCCAACCTTAAAAATTACATATAACTCTTTAAAATTTTTCTAAATCATATTTTTTTTAACTTAAAATTATATATTTCTCATTGAACAATGAGTATATTACAAAAACTTCTTTATATGTAAATTTATCATTAGAAACAATAATATTTAGAGAATATATCATTTTAATGTCATTTAGGTTAAAATAAAAAATGAAAGTACTCTTGACATGGTTAAAGAAACTTTTGGTATTTCGATTATCATTTAAAAAAACCCCTTTTTGTCCAGTTGAAAGATTTATTTCAAATTATAATTTTAACATGAAATGTAAAATGATAATCGAGGTCAAAAAATTTAAAAATAAAAAATGATGTAGCTTTCAAATATGAATCTCCAACGCTCTCCACAATAAGATTTGTGGATGAATCAATATGTCATTGTTGATCATCTATACTTTAGATAGAGTCTAGCATTATTTATTGAGTGCAAATCAACTCTAATAATTTAAAAATTCAATGTCGGGTTTATCAAAACTTAATGAAAATTAAAGTTGCATTAATGTGTTAATAACCACAAAAATCTCATCTAATAAGGATAGAGGTATTTTTGCTTTTTTCTTCAACCTAAATGATATCAAATTATATATTTTTCTGAATATTTTTTATTTTAATGGTAAATCTACACCTAAAAAAATTTTACAACATGTTTAGGAACCTAAGAAAAAATATATAATTTTTTATTTTTAACAAAAAATGTACAATTTAGAAAGATTACAAAGAGCTATATGCACTTTTAAAGTTTGAAAAAATGTGTAATTTCACAAAAAATTTAAGGAGTTATATGTAATTTATTAAGTTTTTTTAAAAAATAATTTGATAAAATACAATTTATCTTTAAAAATTATAATTTATTCTAATCATATGTGATTAGTTTTGATTATAAAATTCAATTTGTAGATACATATACTTATTTGTAATTATTGTACTTTATTTTTTCTCATATTTGCTTGATTTTATTACTATCGTTTGTTTATTTTACTTTATGTTGTTCATTATTCGAACAAAACGTTTTGGGAAAAATTTCAAAACTAATTGAATAAATTTTTTTCAATTTTTTTTATCACTAATGCAATATAAATATTCATATGTTGAAAAAATTATTCAACCTAGTCGAATATTGTGCAACATATAGTTAATAGATGATAATATTCAAAATCGAACAAATATAAATAAAAAATAAAATAATTAAAACTATATATATATATATATATATATATATATAATATAAAAAGGAGGCATTAGAAGTAAGTAGGGTTATGCATCAAGCTTAGCTTCAATTAGCTTAAGCGGAATTCCAAAAAAGAAAATTCCTTTTCAATTCTTTCCACCATTTCTCAAATGTTGTTTTTCTAGTCATGCCCACTTCTATCCGTCGGGGTGAGAGCATCGCCTTTAACTTCAGGCTTTGGAGTGTTAAAGGGCAACTCACCTCTTGGTAGGATATTCCTTTCATAGGCTTATGGAGGGTTTTGTTTCCTTCCGTGTCTTCGAGAATATACAGTCCTACTAGCGGATGGGCCTAATGCACCTTACATTTTTGTGTTGTTGACTTGAGTGGGTTCGTAGCATACAACGAATCCAATGTATATATCACAAAAATAGTGTTGTAAGAGAAGACTACCCTTGCAATTGATGAAGTCCTGATGGCAAACTCTGTAGTTGAAAGAGCTTATTCCCACTTGTTCGGTCTCCCTTGTACTAAGCTCCTCACCAAGTCCTCCAGTAAACCAATGACTGTAGTCTGGCCATCCTAAGTGATAAGCATTGCTAAACCTCAATTTAGTGCCTAATTTCTTGTGTAGCACCCTCTATTAGAATTAGATTAGAGGGCAAATTGGTGTCTTAATTAGACATAATGCTCCCCTTTTGTCATAAAGCATGATTTCTTACCACCTAAAAATGATCAAATCACAATCATGGGGTAGCCCAATTCATCTTCCATATGCAAATTCTAATTGAATTTAAGCCCTCGAAGTTTATTTACTTTCAAATGATGCAGAGCCAATTCACATTCCAGATCCAATCCCATCTTCTGAGATACACCTAAGACTCCTGAAAAGGTGCATTTGCCCTTACTCTTTTTATTAATTTAATAAGGTGAGATGGAGACCCTAATTTGGACCCTCGTAATCAAGCTCATGATTGTAAAGAATATAGAGCCATAGTCAAACAATCTAAACTAGGTTGAGAGCATAGAAGCTTATCCACCTAAAGCACTCACTTCTACTTCTATCCTGCTACGGAAGTAGTGACTGTAAGCTTCACTATGGAGATAGGTGGTTTGATTGAGGTAGAAAAAAATTATAATTTTTTTAAGGGTGAATTGCATATTTTTCCTTGGGATATTAGATATGTTGTGAAAACATCCTTTGATATTTATTTATCTTTAAAATTAAAAATATTTGGAGAATATTTTGTTTGATGTTATTGGAGATGAAATGAAAATATAAAATACCTTTTATCTTGTTAGAGGTGATGAAGTTTTTTGTAATAACATGATTTTTGTGAAGTTATTCGTGATTGCGATAATTTTATAAGGAGTTTTTATACTTTTATTTTTTTAGAAAAATATGGGTCCTAAATCTAATTTAGATATGTCATAAATCTGATTTAGATTAGCCACCAAATCCATAATAATCTTCTTGTAAGTTATTATCCAAAAAATAAAATAAACTTTCATATATTCTTCTATTATTTTCGTCATTCAAATATTAAAAATAAATTTACACACATTCTTTCAAATTTCATCACAAAAAATGATATAATATTTTGAATTTCATTTTATTATTTGGATGACAAAAATGATAAGAGAATATGTGAAGGTTTTTTTTTCTTGGATCACAACTTTATACAAAACTATTGTGAATTTGGGAGCCAATCTAAAATATATGCATAACTTATTTAAATCAGATTTGAGACTCGTATTTTTTTAAAAAAAATACTATAAAAATTTTATGAAATTATCATACTTATAAATAATTTCAAAAAAATTTATGTCATTATAAAAATTTTATTCTCTCTAATAGATAAAAAAATATTCTCTAAATATTTTTAATTTTTCGGTAAATAAACACACGATAAATATATTTAATAAATTAAAAAAATGTACAATTTTTAAAAATTAAAGAAAAAAAATAATTTAAGAAGATTTCAAAAAATAATATACACTCTGTTCTATCATTAATATTCCATTTCTAAACCGCTTATGCTTATGATATTGTTTGCTGGATGATGGTACTCGGGAGGAAGCACTTGGAGGATGGAAGGAAAAACAAGGTTGCGAGGCTGTTGCGGAAGGCTCGGCCGTGCTCGGGGCTTTCAATTCCCGGGACTTCTTCGCGCAGCTCGGGGGGGTGAACAGGTTGGCAGGGATGGACGCGAAGGGTGAGAGGAGCTTTAATGAGTGGAATCAATTTCTAGACCAGGTGATCGAAGAGCATGAAGCGGGGAATGGCGACTCGATGGATACTCTGCCTTCAATCAAGAAGGATTGTGCCGCTGGCTTTGAAATCGGCATGGATGAATTCAAAGGCATCCTCATGCTAATTTCATAATATAATTTTGAATTACACAGCGGGAAAAACAGTATTCTTTTAAATCTTTATTTTTTAAAAATAATACTGATGTTGCCATGTTCGCCGAGAAGCGTGCCGCCTTCGCCGTCGTCCTCTCCGCGGCTAGGCGGAGTCGCCGCACGCCGAGGCGGAATACTGGGGCAAATGGCATGTCTTCTGGGTTGATGAGAGGGTCGTGAAGAAATACCACACGGATAGCAATTGCAAGCTCTCTAATGATGGATTTCTTTCCAAGGTTCCGATCTCCTTTCTATTTGTGCTTCTTGTTCTTGTTGATTTTCTGTTGGTGTTCTGTAAACGAGACATATAGTCAATTGTTATCAGTTTCTTTGTGGATAATGATCTTTTGCTACCGATTCGTATTCGTATTTGCAATTCAAAATGGTGCTCATATCATTTTTCACGTCAATTGGTAGATTCGGAATTTGCTTGCTATTTGGTATTTCTAGGAAATTATAGATTGCAATGACAACAGCAATAACATTATTTTTTCAAAGAAAAACATAGAATTCAGTTCTTCCCCTCTGCAGCTCCACACAAATAATATCTTCTTGTATAAGACCTTCGCAAATCATCAGCTCCTCCAAGCTCAACTCTTTCACTCTTCATCCACAAATGCAGATGTCGGAAAAGACCTCCCCAGCCCCACGGGCGTCTTGAAGTAAATCTTCTGCCCAGTTGGGTCATCAATGCTCATCTCGACAAGGGACACCCAGAGCATGACCTGCTTGCTCTTCACCCCGGTCATCTTTTTCATCCTCCTCTTCTCCACATATGCCGTCAACTCCGCCGCGTAGCTCACCTTGGTGTTGGTTCCCTTGACGAAGTGCTCGCAAGGAGCCTTATGTTTCATCCATACAAACCCCGTCTCGCGAACCCGGCCACATTCGACGAGATCCTTCAACGGGAGCACACCTTTAGGGAAGCCGAGCTCCTCCATTAGCTCCATGGAGTGTTGGCGGCACGCTTCTGTGCTATAGACGATCTCGGCGCCCTCTCTTTCCTTGTCTGCGATCACCAGGGAGCTCATGGCTGCAGGAGAGAGTTCTTTTGTTATTGTGAGAGGGAGCTGAGAGTAGCGTGAGGGATGAAGATGTTCGTGCGCGGATTTTTTCTTGATCTTGAAGGGCAGGTTGGTGTGTAGTTGGGCTAACGCAGCCGCATGAGATACGCTCACCAAAGCTGGCTGGGCTTGCAAAGCCGGTCAAATTGTTTAAAAAATACTTGATTTTATAAACTGTTTAAAATCTTTATTTAGTTATATTAGTCAAGCTCTTAATTATTGCGTTAACTCGTTGTGTGAAATTGTATTTTTTTTATTTTGTAAATTTAGATTTTTGAAGATTAATTGGAATTATATGTAATCATAGTTATCTTATTTAATTTTGTGTTACAATAATTTATGTCTTGTAGAATTGATAACAAATTTCTATGCGCAAAAGATGCAAATTAATTTTTCCATGATAAATAATTGTCCATATTACCCTTGCTGACAAAAAAAATTGGATTTGACGTGGACTCTGCAAGTGTAATGATTGTATTACTTCTTCCTAATTTTGTACCAATTCAACCAAATCGAATTCAATGTAACGTGAATAATTTTACTTTTAAAGTAACAAAACCGCTAAAAAACCATATGACAATAATCCAACCATTATACATTTAAAATTGACTTTTACATGTTTTTCATCCATAATTAATCCCCAAATTGATATTTTTAATCCTCCTTTGAAAATGATATCAATTATGTCTCATAATATAATTTACCCATCAAAGCAGTTTCATCAATCAAATTTTAATACAAGTTGTCTTGATTTTAGTTTAAGAAGACACATCATACATGCACTATATATAAACCCAAAATTTGTCTATAAATACACCTTGTGTAACCTATACAACGTCATTAAAATAGGTTCTATGGTGTTCTGAGGTTTCTTATAAGGATAATTACGGATAACTCCCGTAATTAGTCTTAATTACTCTTAATTTCCGTAATTTCCGTAATTACTCTCACCTCTCAAATTCGAAAATATTTACCCACAGCCCCTGATTGTTATTGAATCAAAATTTTACCAAAAAATTCCGATTTTACCCTCGATTATTTTACACATACATCCCTAAAAATTTATTTCTTTATATTTAACGCCCTAAAATTTGGTATTTTGTAAATAACACCCCGAAATAACTCAGATTTACAAAAAAGTACTCGAAATTCGAATTTTTGCAAATAAACCCCCGGAAATTATTCCAATTTACAAAAAAGTCCCCGAAATTCGGATTTTTGCAAATAACACCCCGGTGCGGGCTGGAGCGGAGGAGGAGGCCGGCGGCGAGAGTGGAGGCGGAGGCCGAGGCGCCGGCACGCCGAAACCCGGGTGCGGACGGCCACGGCCGAGGCCGTTCTGCCCCCGCGTGCCGGGAACGGAGGAGGAGGCCGGCGGCGGGAGCGGAGGAGGAGGCCGGCGGTGGGAGCGGAGGCCGAGGCTGAGGCGCCGGCTCGCCGAAACCCGGGCGCGGACGGCCACGGCCGAGGCCGTTCCACCCCCGCGTGCAGGCGCGCCGGCCTCGGCCTCCGTCCCCGGCATGCGGGGGCGGAACGGCCTCGGCCTCGGCCTTCGCTCCCACCGCCGGCTTGCCGGCGCCCCGGCCTCCGCCTCCGCCCCCGACGCCGAAATTCGGATTTTTGCAGAAAAGTCCCGAATTTCAGATTTTTGCAAATAAAACCCCGAAATTATTCAAATTTACAGAAAAGTCTCCCAAATTCGGATTTTTGCAAATAACACCCCGAAATTATTCCGAATTATAAAAAAATCCCGAATTTTCTTATAAAACTCTCTTCTTCCTACTTAGCCCTAAACTTAAAATTTAAAGTAAAATATTTTTTATCATATTTTAAGTAAAATTTTACAAAAAAGACATTAGTGATTTTTAAATTTATAATTACAAATTTAATATTCATACATTACAAAATAGACCCTTAAATTTTTTTTTAAAAATAAGTCTAAATTTATTTTAAAACTAATTTTTACAAATACACCCCTCATATTTGTAAAAACTTAAGGGTGTATTTGTAAAAATTTAAGAGGTGTATTTGTAAAAATTTTAAATTTTAAGTTTTGAAACCTTCGATGATTTATTTGTAAAATTTACTTATAAAATAAATAAAATTTGGACGTATTTATGAAGAAAAATATTAAAGGTGGTCTATTTTTAAATGTAAAAATAGTAAACTTGTAATTTGTAATTTGAAATTTTAAAACTTTCACGGTATTTTTCGTGAAATTTAATATTAAAAATGATTAAAATATTAATTTATTTTTAAAAAAAATCAAGGGATCTATTTGTAAATGTACAATATGAAACTTGTAATTTTAAATTTTAAGTTTAGGGCTACAGTGGGAAGAATAGGGTTTTATAAGAAAATTTGGGACTTTTTTGTAATTCAGAATAATTTCGGGGTGTTATTTGCAAAATCCGAATTTCGGGGACTTTTCTGTAAATTTGAATACTTTTGGGGTGTTATTTGCAAAAATCCGCGCTCGCGCGCCGGGGACAGAGGCGAAACGGCCTCGGCCTCCGTCCCCGGCACGCGGGGGGTGGAACGGCCTCAGCCATGGCCGTTCGCGCTCGGGTTTCGGCGCGCCGGAGCGTCGGCCTCCGTCCCCGGCACACGGGGGCGGAACGGCCTCGACCTCGGCTTCCGCTCCCGCCGCTAGCTCGCCGGCGCCTCTGTCCCCGACCTCCGCTTCCGTCCCCGGCGCGTTGAGGCCGTTCCGCCTCCGTCTCAGTTTATTTTGAAATGTATAAATATTAAATTTATAATTATAAATTTAAAAATCACTAATGTCTTTTTTTTGTAAAATTTTACTTAAAATATGATAAAAAATATTTTACTTTAAATTTTAAGTTTAGGGCTAAGTAGGAAGAAGAGGGTTTTATGAGAAAATTCGGGATTTTTTTATAATTCGGAATAATTTTGTGGTGTTATTTGCAAAAATCCGAATTTCGGGGACTTTTCTGTAAATTTGAATAATTTCGGGGTGTTATTTGCAAAAATCCGAAATTCGGGATTTTTCTGCAAAAATACGAATTTCGGCGCCGGGGACGGAGGCGGAGGCCGGGGCGCCGGCGAGCCGGCGGCGGGAGCGGAGGCGGAGGCCGCCGTTCCGCCCCCGCGTGCCGGCGCGCCGGCCTCGGCCTCCGTCCCCAGCACGCGGGGCCGGAACGGCCTCGGCCGTGGCCGTCCGCGCCGGCCTCCGTCCCCGGCACGCGGGGCCGGAACGGCCTCGGCCGTGGCCGTCCGCGCCCGGATTTCGGCGCGCCGGCGCCCCGGCCTCCGCCTCCGCTCCCGCCGCCGGCCTCCTCGTCCGCTCCAGCCCGCGCCGGGGCGTTTTTTGCAAAAATCCGAATTTCGCGGATTTTTCTGTAAATCAGAATAATTTCCGGGGGTGTTATTTGCAAAATACCGAATTTTGAAGCGTTAAACATAAAAAAACCGTTTTTAGGAGTGTATGCGTAAAATAACTGAGGGTAAAATTGAAATTTTTTGACAAAATTTTGATTAAATAATAATATGGGGCTGTGGATAAATATTTTTGAATTTGAGGGGACGAAGGTAATTACGGAAATTAAATTAAGCGTAATTAAGACTAATTACGGGGTTATCCGTAATTATCCCTTTCTTATATTAAAATTTGTTCTTTATATTATTTACCTTCTATTAATCTATTTCAGTAAGGATTTTTTCATATACCTATCTCAAATCTTGGCAAAGTAATTCAATATATATATATTCGCCATGAGTACAAAAATCTATCTACCGTCCATTTGTGCACTTCATTTCGGATTAATTTTTAATCTGAAATGTAAAAGTTAGTCATACTAATTAATCATCATACTAGCTAATATATGTTTAATTGCAAAACACTAGTCATACAAGCTAATATAACTAACTAGTCTTAAACCAAATGCAGCCTAAGACTGTAATTACTTAACAACACTAAAGACTCCACACCATAGTTATTAGCCACACAATTCTAAATGCAAAAGTGATGAAACAATAGAAAAATAAAATCAAGTTTAAACAACAGAAACTGCATTTTTATCCAAGCAAATTTGGTCCCAGTGCATTTTGTATTTCTCCAATTCAACATTGCAACAATTTTTCTCAATTCGGTCTGCAACAAAAACTTGAAAGCAAACTACTCAACTTTGGTATAATAACGGACAGCAAAAGCAAGGCCCAAAATCAAGATGGGCACAAGGAACTGTAGTATTTTGATCACAAATTCTGAAGTTTTGTCTGGATTGTAATGTGCTTGCTGGAGAGGGATGTATATGCGCTTAGCTGGTATAGTGGATGCATCAATCTCTCCGATCACGTACTTGTGCATCATTTCTCTCGCAGAGTCGCTGTGTCCCACATCTTCAAAATCATTAGTTGCATCTTTTCCTGCAATAGTATTTACATTCAAAATGACCATTACTAAATTCAACTACTAGGACTCTCACAGGGAATATAAAGTTCATATCAACATCTAAATTCCAGCAGTGAATATTTCAGGTTCTCACCAGTTGCTGCTAGCAGGACCTCATCACCTCCTGGGTGCTCCTCCATGAATGAGGTGACATCATACACCTGCAGGATCATATCAAACAATATTGAAACGTTTGCAAAAGTTAAGCAGTTGTGTTGATGCCATCAGCATCATAAGAGACTAGAAATTCAAGCATCAGTATTGAGTATTATTACTTCCTAAAATTGATCCCCTAAACAAAGCAAGCCATCTTAATCCTAAATTCATCTCTGTATGTAAGCTTTCTTTTGTAACTATGTGAAATAAAGGATATATTTATCTGTAAGCTTAAGCTAAAATACTCATGTTCAAATGAATTCTGTTATAAAACTTGCAGAAACTGAAGATATATTGGAAAATACTTCACATCTGGTTCACATAGAAAAATCATTTAGTCCAAAAAACGAGACGATAATTCCAAGATATGAGAGAGACCCCTTGAAGTTCATTGTTCATTTCACATGAAATCACATCGGCAATCTGGAGAAGCAAATTTATGATTATTAAAGATAGAAAAGCAATCCAAAAAACCAAAAATAACCATCATACTTGTCCTTTGCCTGACAAATTCATTCATTCAAGTCCCAAATTTAGAATCTATCCTCCCGAACAATCTAGACAGATACAACATAACCTCCTCACTCAACTCCATCAAATAAATGATTTAATTCCCATATAAGAAAGCAAAATAATCTGTAGATTGCACCTAAATAATCTGTAAATTGAAGAAGTGAAACCATTTGGAATCCTCAAAATCTAAATTTCTGCAAAGAATTCCTCATCCCCGAGGGATTCCTCTACTTCATTCTCTAGCATGCCAAGTACTTAGGTTCTACTTCATCCTCTCCGCTTTCTGATGCAACTCCCTTGATGCATCCACTACAAATCTACAGTCTTAAATATTTTGCATCCTACAATCCAAATTTCCACTACATCCACTCAAATCAATGACCACCGGATAACTCGCCAAACATCAAAGAAATCCCCTGTCGCCAAAAAATTCAACCTTTAAACATGATTCAAGTAGCAAGAAAACATGCCATCGGTTCCTCAGATTCCGCCCAAAAAAACCAATCTTCGCAAAAAGTTACTTCACCGATCCGCTAATTGTTCAAACAGAAAAAGTAAAAGAATCAAAGGACCCACCTTTCGCTCGATGATGAGCCAGCAATCCTTGGTCTGGTTGTGCTTCACCACCTCCGCGAAATGGTACATCTTCTTCTGCTCGCCGCCGGCCATCTCCCTGCTCCGGCAACCGCAGTCAATCCGATCAAAACCGGCCAAAAAATTAAATCGAAAACAAATCAAATCAAGGAATTTAAACCAAGACAAGAAGAAGATCGTGCTTGGAATTCTTGACGAAATTGGGAATTTTTTCTTTTTTGCGACGGCTACAGATTCAATTTGGGAAACACAACTCACGAGCCACACTTATAGATGGTGATGCTCTTCAGTTAGGTGAGCGTATTCGCCCTCGGTTAGGTGCGTGGATCCACCGTATCGATAGAGTTCCCCAAATACCCTCGCTTCAGTACAAAAATTAGCAGAGTACCCCTCCACGAGGGTTCGTAATTTTACTGAACGTGGGGGTTCTTTTTGTTTGTAACTGTCTGGTCACGCGGTCAGCACCGGATCCGGTAATCAAACAAATACAGATGTTCTTTTTGCCAGTCAGCGTCGTCTCACCGTCGGTTAGTTGCGTCGCGTTCGTTGACTCCTGGCGCCGGCGCAACAGCGGCTAGCTAGTTCAACGGACACCGTTGAATTCTGGTTGGTGAGGTTACTGGCGATTAATGGGACCTTGCGGTTATGGAGGGACAGGAGAGGTATTGGTGAATACTGCGTGCGGAATCTTCTGGAATTCGGCACGTTATAGGCTGTTTAATCGTGTAAAAGTGATTGTAAATATAAAAAAATTACTTCATTCCATTTTTGACTTATTTTTAACAATAATTTATTTTTAATATTTAATTAGATGAAAATATATTTTAAAATATAATTATTTAAGTAAAATATTATTCATTTAATTTTCTATATAAAATATTATTTATTTAATTTTTTTAATAAATAATGTTTTAAAAATATGTATTATTTGATGAGAGATTATTATTTATATCTTATAATTAAAAATTATTGGCTTCGCTTCAAAAAATCACTTCTCACTTAAATATATAGAAGTAAAATTTAAAAAAAATTTATTTTTAAATTTTTTACTTTTAAATCAAAAGTGTTTAGAAATGCAATTAATTTTAAAAAAAATTATTTCTGAACAATCAAACAAAAAAAAAGAGAAGAAACAATATGACTTTCAACTTTTTCTCCTCATTTTTTATCAATTAAATAGTCTCTTATGCGGTGGAACGCAGAGGGCAAAAGAATTATCATTGAACAGTATAGAAAATTTGGATCATATATATTAAAATTTATAATTTAAGAGCCCATTTGATTTAAAATAAAAAATAATAAATTTATTTCGAAATAAATATTAATTAAAATTAAAAAATTAATCAATCTGATTAAAAAAATAGATCATTTTAAATCAAATACTCTCCGAATAAATAAATCAACAAATTGGGTCGCAGAAGTGGTCGAAATCTGAGAATCCGACAGAGGGTTGGTTGACTATTTATTGAGGGTCCTTATATGGTTAGTGTTAATTGTACTTGTTATCAGCACGTCCAGCACGTCCTTATAAAGATCAAGAGCTTATTTGACAAGCTCTGTAGCGTGAGCTTATAACCCCAGCAGGGCAGTTAGGTGGTTTGGACGGTTTGTCAAGTCCAGTTGATTGGGTGTTAGTTTTATCCCAATGAAATTAAGTATGCTTCCGTGTTCTTTATTTTTCTCAATAATCTGACATAAATATTTCTGGATTGTTTTGACATATTCCCTGAATTTCTTACACATAATCTCATTGCTACTAAATTCAATATTAACTTTGGCTCAAACTGAATATAATACTCCCTCGACGAAGAAATTTTGATGTAGGAAGACATTTTTCACGTAACTTTTGATAAAAAAATTTTAGTTCTTGAAATAATTTTGATTTTCGAAATTTTCATCATTAACAATATATTAACAAAATTCTATATAATCGGTGAAAAAAGAGAGAAGCATGTCGCTAAACCAACAACACCAAATAATAAACATTTTCACAAATAAGTAAAAAACTAATTGCTCTTTTTATAAATTCTAAAGAATGTGTTGTAATTTTGATGCTTTTTACCGAAAAAATTATAGCACATAATACGTGATCATCACATACTTTGTTTTGAGCTATAAATTTTCATATGTACAACTCAAATATCTTGTTTTCAGGCACAATTTGATTCGAAATTGAAATTAAAATTAATAAGTCATTTTTATAAATTAATATTTTTTTATTACAATTAATCTTAAAATAATTTTAAATTCAAAAAATTATTTATTTATTTAAATAATTTAATTTAATAATAATATAAAATAAATAATATTAATTTTATAAAATAAAAAAATAATTTAAAAAAACATAAATTTTAATTTTAATTTTAAATAAAGCGATGCCTTGGTATTCTAACCATAAGTTGTAGCTATCCAACCTACGGTTCATAGCATAATATGCAACCGCATACTATGCAAGTGTCAAATTTGTGACATGAAAAAAAATAAATAAATAACAAAAAATCCTAATTCAAAAGTAATACTATTGTTAACTAGATTTAATTTCTACTACCCGCCCCTCAGATTAAGGCACTTACGAAGTTACTCGCCTAAATCGGAGTACACTACGTATGAGTCGGATTCTGAACCAAGGGCAAATTTGATCCAATCAACGTGACTTTTCTAATCAAAAAGGCTGGCATGCCATCTGATGTAACTATCCAGAAGGTGTCCCCTGCTCGAACCAAGTTTTAAAAACACAAAATTCAAAGCAGGAATTCCGATGAAAATTGCAATTGAGATAAAATATATTGAGTTTTAGATGTTTCGAACTTAAATTAAAATAAAAAATTAAATTTAAATTTAAATTTATAATTAATTTATAATATTAGGAGTTGTAATTAAAGTAAAACTTAAACTCAATAAAAATTTATAAATATATTATAATACATAGGATTTAGATGTGATGTAGTGCTAAGATTGAACTAGAGAAAAATAGAGAGATGAATAGATATAATAGAGAGAAGAGAAAGAGAGAGTATGTCGACTTTCATGTGTGGATCTTTCTAGTGCTTCTCGGTAGTCTTTCATAGTAGTTTCTCCTGTTGTTCTCTTGGAGATTCTCTCTGAAGGTGGAGATATTTCCGAGACTTGGTGAAAAAGTTTAATTGAATAAAAAAAAGTACAATCTTTCTTATAGACTCTTATAAAGTCTTTTGATGGTAGATCTCTCATTCCTCCCATGGACGTAACCTGATTTTGAGTGAACCACGTATATCATTATGTCTTTTCTTGTTATTTTCTTTTATATTGCATTACTTCTCATTTCTTATGTTGTTTGAGAATAAGGTGATTCATGAACCTTCCGCTGCGAAGTTCAACAATTGATATCAAAACTTAAAAGCAAACAACCAAAATGGCAAAGTCTTTACTTGAGGTAGAGAAGTTTTGATGACAAGATAAATTTTGCTTTATGGCAGAAGAAGATGAAGACGGTTCTTATTTGTCAAAGTCTGCAAAAGACGTTAAAGGGTAAAGAAAAAAGGCTGGTCAAGATAAACGATGAAAACTACGAGTAGATAAATCAGAATGCATTGAATTTAATTATTATAAGTCTGACTGATGAAATTTTATACAATATCATTGATGAAGAGACGACGGAGGATATCTGAACAAAACTTAAGAAGTTGTATATGTTAAAAACTCTCACAAATAAGTTCTACCTGAAATAATAGTTGTACGAAGTACGTATAAGCGAATGTATAAGTATATTACATCACCCGAATACATTCAATAAGATTATCAATAATTTGCTGAAAGTTGATGAGAAATTTGAATAGAGTGATTAAGCGCTGATTCTCCTGATATCTTTTCCTGTTTCATATGATCATATTGTGACCACAATTCTTTATGGTAAAAAAATTCTCCAGATGAAAGATATAATATTTAATTTTCTTTCTAATGGGAAAAGGAGAAATTTCAATATTGATATGGAGTTTGGTGAACGATTGATGGCTCACAAAAGAGGAAGATTAAGAGAACGTGAAAAAGATAAGCAATGGTTCAAATCAAAATTGATGGAAAAAGTACAATGTTATTTATATAAGAAGTATGACCACATTAGGCGGTATTACCTAAACACGAAAAGATAGAGTTTTCCAATATGACGATGACAATAATAGTAGGGGTGAGCAAAAAAATCAAAAAATCGATATACCGAACCGTATCGATTGAGAATCGTACCGGTTGAGAACCGTACCAAAAAATTGATTCTCAAATCAAACCGGTATGGTTCCGATTCTTAAATTTAATAGAACTGAAAAATCGGTTCCAGTTTCGGTTCTATATTATCTGAAAAATCGGTGAATTGAAACTGTACCGATTTTATCCTTATATATATATCTTCAACCAAACTCTAACCCTAATTCCTGCGCCACCTCGCCCTCGCACTCGCAGCGACGCCACCTCGCCCTTGCGCTTGTAGCGATGTCGCCTCGCCCTCGCACTCGCCCCCGCACTCGCAGCGACGCCGCCTCACCCTCGCCCTCGCCGGTCGTCGCGAGGCCCGTCACTTGCTCCGATCTCATCGCCACTTGCTCCAATTTCTTCTCCATCTATCACCAAAGCAACGACGTCGGAGCAGTGATCTACTTTGGTATATCGGTTTTAGAACCGATTTAGAACCGAAACTGAAAAAATCGGTTCTTTACCTAAACCGGTACGGTTCCGATTCTCAATTTTTTGAGAATTGAAATCCGATTTCAGTTCTAAAATGAGCAAAACTGGTACGGTAAACCGATTTTGCTCACCCCTAAATAGTATATGATACTTCTGAGAATAGTGCACATGGAGACGTTTTTGTAGTATCCGTAGAAATCAACACTTTTGGTAAGTAGATTTTAGATTACAGTAGTTCTTACCATATTTACTTCAGTAAGAATTGATTTACTTCTTATAAGAAAAATAAGAAGAAAGGTATTGTTTCGTTGTGCGATAATTCAACTTGTGAGATCGTTGGTGTGGGAACAGTCCAAATCCAGATGTTTAATGGAGCGATTCGTACTCTTATTATGATGAGGCATGTCCCCCAAGTGCAGAAGAATTTAAATTCACTTGGTGTACTGAACTCAAAAGACTGTAATTATTTAGCGAGAAATAGAGTCATGAAGGTGATACGCAGTATTAGAATCCTATTAAAAGGAGAAAAGTACGATAATATTTATCAATTAGTAGGGTATACAATTGTAGGTGGAGTTCTAATGGCTACAGTAGTGAAGATGAAGCATGATACTTAGAATGATTTGACGGGAGATATACATTTTTCTCGAGTTACTTTTACTATAGTAGCAGATATAGGTCATCCGAAAAACTTTCAAAAATATAAGATTATATGCATGAAGAGCGAATTCGAGATTGACTTGAACTCGCATTTTGCGATTAGCTGAATAAACTAATAACCCAAGGGGAAGGGTTGGATGAGAGATGGTGGCTGAAGTTTCGTGATGATGGCAAACCCGAGTTTAAGCCAAGGTGAAGATTGCTGAGTTATAAATATCTCAAACTCGGATTAGAGTTTAAGTTAAAGTAGAAATCCAAAGTTAGATTCAGACTTGTAAATGATTTGTAATATTAGAAGTTATAATTAGAGTAAAACTTATACTCAATAAGGGTCTATAAATATACTATAATACATAGAGTTAGGTGTGATGTAGTGTTAGGTTGAACTAAAGAGAAATAGAGAGAATAAAAAGAAGAGAAAGACAGTGTGTCAGTTCTCATGTGTGGATCTTTCTAATACTTTTTGGTGGTCTCTCATGGTAATTTTTCATAGTGTTCTCTTGAAATTTTTTCTGAAGGTGGAGATATTACCGAGACTTAGTGAAATAGTTTAGTTGAATAAGAAAGAGTACAGTCTTTCTTATAGACTTTTATAAAGTCTTTTAATAGTAGATCTCTCACTTCTTCCGTGAACATAACTTAACTTTGGGTGAACCACATATATCGTTGTGTTTTTTCTTATTATTTTTTGATATTACATTACTTTTTATTTCTTATATTATTTGAAAATAAGGTGATTCCTTAAGTTCAAGAAATCAGATTGAGGGCTTGCTAAATTCCATAATGCCTTCTCAATTGGGCTCGGTGAACTGCACAATCAATAGGTTGCCTCGGTGTCCCGAGTATCGAGCCAACCTCCACAACACAATGCTTCCCTTACTCCAATATATGATGAGGTACCAACTGCAAACGTCACAAATATGATTAAGTTGGCAAGACTTCAAGAATCTTCTAGCCATTATATAAGAGTTAGTAGGACTTTCAAGGGTTGTTTGTTTCCATACCAAGGTCAGGATCATTCCGGACTGATCGGTCTACCATTTAAACACTAAAAATTTGACCAGACTGACATTATATAATTTAATTAAATTTTAAGTGGAAAATGACTAAAATGCCCTCGCTCAGCGAGCTCCTCGTGCGAGCTCGCCGCCCGAGCTGCCCGCATGAGCTCCCTGCGCAAGCTCGCCGTGCGCTGCACTTGCCCCGCCAGCACTGCTCGCCCCACGCGCTGCGCACGAAAACCCTAAACCATAACAGAAGCTGAGAGTAAGATGGTGTAGGAAAAATTTGAACCATTCGTTAGTCAAATCAATAACCAAATACTAAAATTTTAATCAGATTATCTTTTTATCCTTTAGTCCTTTTTTTAATCTCGATTTTGATTTTGATCCAAAACCAAATAGGCCCTCCGGACATGAGTCGTGATCATTACAAGAATAATTAAATAAGGGCTCGAAGAAGTTGATTTGAACCTACAAAAATTAAATAATACAAGATAAGTGATAAGAAGCTCTGAAGCCTGTCCTAAGTGACAACCACGCTATTTGCAGTATCCTTTGGGTGCAAGTTGACGAGGACCCGGACGTGATCTTTAGGGGTGCCATTTGCAAGCAACCACATGGAGGTCCGAACCACTCTCCAAACTAATCCATGCAGGCTTCTACTCCAGACAACAAGCCCGAATGAAGCCCCTGATTGGTACCCTTGGGAAAACTAGCCCAGTCCTTGTCGGGTTGAATCCCCAACACTAGGATTTGTGAGTCTATCGAGAAAGCTGAAGCATCTGAAGAAAAATGTTCAAGTTGAGCTCCCAGAATGTTCTTTGTCCTGATCTGCGTCCTCTGCTTTTCGTGTCATGATCATCAAAAAAATAACCTGAGATATCCTCTTAAGAACAAAAAAATAAATAAATAAAGTAAGAAGCACCAAAGAACAAAAGGGGTCAAAGACAAAAAGAAAAAAAAAATATAGGATGAGAGTTGCAGGCAGGGAGGAGAGGTATACTTATTTCTCTTCTAAAGGGGAAGTGACTCCCGCAAAACCGAGGGTCACTTGTGGAAGATGCGCCTCTGGAAGTTACCATTTTTCCTCGAACGGCATTGCATGGTGGACATTAATTGCTATGAATTTCAAGGGATAAAATAGAGTTATGGTGACTTATCATTCCCATGAAGCATTCATTACTAGTTATTAGAGACGCGAACCAGCGGAGCATGTTTTCACTCACCCGATCAGTGTAGGAAAGGTCCGATTTGCTCATGACGGTTAGCGTCAACCATCTACAATCTTATCGCAGCAACAGTAGCTTGGCAAGCCTCTTTGTGCCTCGAGGGCACAAGGCTCAAGGACTTCAAAAAATCCACAGTACAACAATCAAAGACGATGACACTCCAGTCTTCATTACCGAACCTAAGAAGCTCAACAATAAAAACTTAGGGGAATGATGTATCAATATAGGTTACTTATTTGAATGGAAGTATAGTCCATAGGAGTCGAATTGTGTGAGCCGAAAGCAAATCCAATCCAGTTAACATGACCATCCCAATCAGATGCGCTAAACTCTAGCTCGAGCTAAGAGGGAGCACATACACTCACTAAGCTACCAAACCAGTCATTCTCACCACTTTGTTTTGGAGCTATTAGGCATCATTTGCTTCAAAATTAAAATTAAAATTAAGATCAAAATTAGTAAATTACTTTTTTAAATTAATTTTTTTTATTAAAATTAACACTTTAATAATTTAAAATTCGAAAAATTATTTAATTTTTTATAATAAATTAATTTAATAACAGTGTAAAATAAGTAACATTAATTTTATAAAAAAAATAATTTTAAAATAGACTGATTCTGATCACAAATCAAACGGAAACTATAGTCGAGTCTAATTCAAAAGGCAAAACACTTTGAGCAACTCGAAGTATAGAAACTTGACATGTCACGTCAGTATGTTCCTTTGGAATGTGTCTCTTACTATACCCAAGTTTTTAGAAATATGAAATTTGGGGCAAAAATCTAAAGTCGTGGCAAAGATTGCGATTGACATCAAAAAAATCGACAACCAAAATTTAGTATAAAAGACTAAATCTTAAGAGAAAAAAAGATAACATTATTAGGCCTAAAGAAAGATTGTATTATTTTCTCCTATCCAAAAAATAATTTATTTACTTAAATATCGAAAAGATCACCGTCTAAAAGCTCTTGGTGATTACTTTTATCTTTATTTATTTTGCAGATCGTGACATAAATTAATCTTATAAATTTAAATTTCAAGGAGTCACCCAATTTTGATCCGAGTTAATTCAAACTCCATCAACGACTTATAAAATAAAATAAATTTAGTGAGGGAATATATAAAAAATAATTTATAAGAGGTTTATTGTGAAAAAAATGAAAATATATAAAATAAAATTTATTTTTTGAAGAATAACAAACTCCAAACACTTACATCATAGATTTGCTATATCTTTTATTACCCATAATAAAGGAAAGAACTTAATTGAATTCCAGTATACCTGTATGTATTTGGAAGGTGGGTCCACAGCTTAAGACAAATGAGATTTTGCGTGTAATTTCAAATTTTAGAAAAATCTGTCAATTTTAAAACTTTACAGGGTTACGTATAAAAATTGTAGTCTATGCATAAATGCATAAAACTACAGGGAGGGAAACGTAAATTTCGCACGACGTTGTCCCATCTCCCGGCCGAGAGCTCCGCTGTTTATTCTCCATTTCTCCTCAACAATCAAAACCCTCGAAAATTCACCGGAGCTCCGTCGAGGGGACGAGCCGGCGCCGGATCCGGCAACGGTGGAGGGAGAGGAAGCCGCCCGATTCGCCGAGTCCGACAAGGCCATCTCCGACGAAGCACGGGCTGTCGAACGGTGAGGGCAGCCGCACCTTCACTATGAGGGAGCTCTTGAACGAGCTCAAGGAAGGGGACAAGGGGTCCGGGGGAGAAGGTTACGGATCTGCGGAAGGGAGTGTGGCTGGCGGTGCAGCGCCTCCTGGGATTGGCAGAAAGGCGGGATCGTCTTACAGGTTGGTGCTCGCATTGGAATCTCGTAGAATTTTGCTTTCGGTTTCCTTTTTAAGAGAATTTCTCGTGTTTATTTGAGAATTTAGCTTTTGATTTTTGGAATGACCGCGATCTAGTTCTTCATTTCTGAAAATACAGTGTGTTCTTATTTTTTGTATATATTTTTCATCGACAAGTAAATGTGAGATCTTGTTGCATCGCCTGTAATATTAGCTTTCATTTGCATTTATTCTTTTTATTTTAATCGATGTCGCTTCTTCATGAAGCATTCTCACTGGGAGAGCAAGTGGGCAAGTGGCTTCTCGATTAGCTGAAGTTCTATTTGAGATTTCTAGTTGAGTAGGCTTTGTTGAGTGTGAGTAAGAGTGGTGTTTTTAATTCTATATTCATGGATAGATTAGCCTGCTGAACCCCAAGTTTAGACTGAACAATTTGGTAGCTTGTTTGCTATATTTTATGTGCAGAAATCTGAGGATTCGCTTGAATTTATATTTTTTTCATGATACTTCTTTTGTTTTTTTGGTTTTGTTTAGTCACAAGGGTTTGCACCAAGAATACACGGGTGAGAAAGATTCTGCTATGGAATTGATCGATAATGTTACTGGAGTGGATGAGGAAGGTCGCTTTCGCCAGCGTATTCTTTCTTTTGCTGCCAAAAGGTATGATCCTGAGCGTGCTCTGCCTATCAAGCTTCGTGAGCTTCACGCTTATGTAAGTGTTCCTGTTTGCTAATTGGGCCCATGTAATGCAAATTAGTAGGAATAATTGCAACAGAATTGAGGTATCACATAGTGTTCTGAAAGCAATAGCATATTAGCACATGAACCATATCCATCTTTTTCTTCTCTTTTTATCTAACTTGTTAAATTTAGAGTTTTTAACAAACAACCACTTGCTTTATTGTGAATTTGCAGAAAAACACCTCAATTAAAATATTAAAAAATATTTTATTTTAATTTAATTTATCAATTGAATTAAGACAAAATATTATATTATTTTTATTTGATTTTATTTCGGACAATTAGTTTTTAATTATCAGACAATCGATCTCACAAAATTAAATTTTAAATTTTCAGTTTCATAAAATCGGATAACTTATTTTTCATAAAAAGCTGAATTAAGATAATTTTTTTATATTAATTTAATAGTTATTTATATTAAAATTAAATGAGAATAATTCTGATTTGTATATTAATTTTAATTGGTAAAATCAAATTAAAATATATTATTTTTTAAATATTTTAATCAAGATGGTTTTTTGCAAATTTATAGTATAAGACGAATGATTTTTTTGCTAATAGTGATAAGTTAGGTGATTTTTTTGCAAATTCATAATAGTGTAGGTGGTTTTTTGTTAAAAATTCTTAAATTTAATCTGTGGGTTTGTTGGTAGCAATAGTTCTCTCTTTACCTTTTTCTTTTCTGGGGTTGTTATACATTTCAAAGGTTTATGCAAATTTTCTGAATGTAATATTTCTTTTGGCATGTGAATTGTGAACTCCAGTTTGAATATTGCAGGTATGCTAGTGCTATAGAGAGAAATTCTGAAGACCATGATGCATACTATAATTGGGCCTTGGTTCTTCAGGTCTGAGTCTGCAACTTGACTTTTGCATTGTTACTGTAAACACTTGTTATTGCCATAATGTTAACCATTTCCAGAAATTATGCTTTTGATGTAAGCTCAGAGTTTGCATAAATCCGCGGGAATGCCAAAAATTGTATAGAAAACAATCCAACTTAAAATATACATGCCTATTGCATGTTGAAGAATTTTAGTAGATGCACATATCGCTTATTATTTCTGTTAGTTAATTCTCTTTTAGACTTATCTATAAGATGCTGTGCTGGAGTTTTGTATTTATTGTTGATAATCAATGTTTCATATCTGCCATTAGCCAATTAGTGTCTGCATGGTTTCAAATAATGGGATACATTTGCAAATACATACTTGATGAAGATTGAACAAATTCTTCTGTGGCTGTTATTACCATGTTGTTTCCCTATTTGCTCCAATTCTGCAAAGATCTTAGAATTACTGCTATTGGTGCAAAAAATATGAAATTAGAAGCAGATATCATTGCACCAGGTATATTGGGTTACAAATACCTTCATTTCTTTTTTGTATACAGGAGAGTGCAGATAATGTTAGCCCAGAGTCTAGCTCACCTTCAAAAGATGCTCTACTTGCGGAGGCCTCCAAAAAATATGATGAAGCTACTCGACTATGTCCTACACTTCATGATGTTTGTTTACTTCTCATTTATTTGTTGCACCATGATTTTATGTGTAATATACCATGCTTGAAGTCATTCCACTGAATAAGGTATTACAAACTCAAAAGATGAAAGTCTCGGATGTCTTTTGCAAAACCAAAATTTCTCATTAATTTTTGTCAAGTGTTGCTCCATTTTCTTGGGGAGCGCTTATTTTTTCATTTTGAAAAATCCAGTCATGGCATTCATTTCATTTCCTGTTTGAGCATGCATTGTCAAATTCAAGCGCAATTTTTTTTTCTTCCACCTAATGTTCCCTTTTAAAATAAGTTCGTACAAGAAAAGCTACAGGGAAGTTCTTTGTCAGCTGGCCATGGATATGAACACTTTGGAGTTTGGACTTGAGTTGCTAAAACATTCTGGCCCTAAAACTTTATATATTTTATCTGTAATTGCTTCGTGCCAAAATATAAGAGAAATCTCACGTGATGGTTCTTGAGATGATTCCCTTACTACTGTTGCATCTCTTTGGGCTGAAGGTGCTTGATAGTCATGTCTTCATTGATTTGTTCAGTTTAGGATAACAGATGCATTGTTATGTTTTTCTGTTGTTTGAAATGCATAATAGCTGATACATTCTGTACTATCAATTTTAAGTTTCATGTGCCTTTTTTCTTCTAGGCATTTTACAATTGGGCTATTGCTATCTCTGATCAGGCTAAAATGCGAGGTTGTACAAAGGAAGCTGAAGAGCTTTCGAAGCAGGTTTAGCCTTCAGTTCTTTTCTTCTTTTTTTTTTAATTGTGATATTCATGATTTGGTAATTTTGGTTTAGTGCAATATGTAACAATATTCCAATATTAGATCCCTTGGAACGCCAATATTTAAGTCCTATTAGTGGTTGATTATGATAAAGTTGCTTTGGCATCTCTCTTGCTCCCCATTATTGTTTGCAACGGGCATCTATTTAGGATATATGTTTTGACTTTTTTATGATAATTACCTCAGCTGCTTCTCATGCAGGCAACAGAAAACTATGAGAAAGCTGTTCAGCTCAACTGGAACAGTCCTCAGGTATGCAGCAAGCAGAGCTTACATCCTCTTTGTGTTGATCATTCATTGCTTCCTTTCCTGTGTGGTCATTTCTTTTAATACCTTGTGTTATTCCTTTGTCCATGGTTAAATACCGTCTGATGTCCAAGTAGTTGGCGTGATATTTTTCTTTTCTGGAGAAGACTCGGTATGTTTTTGATGAACTCAAGAATTCTCTTTGGTTTTCATTGTTTGATTCCAGGCTTTAAACAACTGGGGACTTGCTTTGCAGGTTTGGTTTGTTAATGTCTTCTCTGAAGCTTTAATGATCTATGATATTGGTTGAAATGCAGTAGTTAAATTATATCTTATCTTTCAATCTTGATTATAAAACATCAATACAGGAACTCAGTGCTATTGTTCCTTTTAAGGAGAAGCAGATTATAGTGAAAGCTGCAATTAGTAAGGTACTTGGATCAAGTTCATATAATTAACTTCCTAGATGGTCAACATGAAAATTGCACGTAATCACTTAACCATACATACGTTTTAGCACAAGATTCTGTTGAGGCTTAATCTTACATACATCAATTTTTGTGGCAGTTCCGTGCAGCAATCCAGCTACAGTTTGACTTCCATTGAGCAATTTACAATCTTGGAACAGTTCTGGTTAGTCTTACTTGTTCTACATGTTTCTGTTTGATTCATCAGCTGTTTATGTTCTTAACAGTGAAATATTGAGGCAACATTCCTACAATATCCTCCTATTTACATTTCAGACAATGTGTTGATGAATTTGGTGTTCCAAACACTATGGTTTATCCCCAGCTGAACTTTACAGCCAGTCTGCTATTTATATTGCTGCTGCTCATGCTTTGAAACCAAATTATTCTGTAAGTAACTTCGGTTCCACATATGCTTTCTCTATTCAACATTTTTTACATATTTTCAATTTTCATTCTAAGACACAACAAGAATTAAAATTTCCTGATTTGGCATTTTTCTCCGGTTGGTCAAATATTCACTTTTCCGAGTGTAGTAATACCAAGATTTTAAGTTTCGGCTGAAACATTTCGGTTTCGGACTAACCCGAAATGTTTCAGTCTAAAATTTGATTTCGGACTTTAAAACTATATTATTTAATTTTATATATTATTTTTATATCACAAAACTACTTTAGCACAATAGTTAAGGTAATTAATCTCGGGTTAAATGACTTGGGTTCGAACCTTGTTTGGTGTATTTTTTCTTCAATATTTTAAGTAACTTTTTACCCAGTTTTTGAAAAATTAATAATTTTACTAGAATATATGCATATAAATTTTTTTTGCCATTTTAAACTTTTTAAAATATTTTTAAATTTAAAGTCAAAGTTTAGTTAAAAAAATTTAAAAATAATTTGACTAAAACTAAAATGGATTTGTTTCGACTGAAATGGTTGAAACAACCGAAATGTATCGGTTTTGGTGGGTGTCGAAAATGATTCAGAAATTGAAACTTGAAACCTTGAGTAATACCTTAGTAAGCTAATCTTAATAGCTTATACTTTGGCATCCTTGGCAAGCATGGGTATTGTTGTTTCTCATTCAAATAAAGATAAAAGTTCTTCCATCATCTTTATTATGTTTTATTTTCCTTTCTTTGTTCATCATTGAGTGGTAGATATAACCGTACAAAAGTCGTACAAGTTACAAAGAACAATTTTTTACTCATAAAAAAACATCTTTTAGCTGCTTCATTTTCTGATAATTTTTTGGTAACTATATGTTTTGAAGCTGAGCTGAGATGGAAGGAACTTAAATTATAATATTGTTCACATTATTGCAGGTGTATCGCAGTGCCTTGAGACTTGTTCGTTCCATGGTGAGTGCTAGTTTGCTTCGACATTTATATGTGAAATTTAGATGAAATTATATTTCAGTTAACTCTATCTTTGTTATTGGTAAAGTATCTGGATTGTTGAATGACATTGATAGACCCACCTTGACGTGATGTACTGATAAGGTCCACTCTGGGAAGAGTTATCAATTTGCATTTGGCAATTTTAACATTATCTTGGAAGCAACTTTTACATTTTAGAGGATAAGAAAAAGGCAAGAGTTTCGTTCTGAGCACATTGTTCCCAGCATTAGTGGGTAGATCTTTTGGCACCATTTCTGATTTGTTTTGTTTTTGCAGTTTTGCTTAACATTGATACCTTAATGTATACTCTGGTCTTGCCAGGATAGAGGAACCCAAATGATCATCTGAATTCAGTTTTCCACCTTTGGTCGTCAATCTGAAACACTAGAAAAGGCATAGTGCTTTGGTCTTTCATTCAGGCAACCTGATTTGAAATGTTTTGCTAGTTTGTTTCTCATAGTTGAACTGCCTTATTGGTTCCCTTCAATTTTTTTACCCCTCCCTCACAGTTCAGGGATATGGACCAAAAGTTCACTGGTCTATGTGGAGTCTTCTTACATTTTATGTTCTTCAATTAGGACTTGTATGCTGAAGATAATTAGAATTAGATTCACATTCTAAGCAATTAATCATACATCACATCCTACTGAAACCTTGACCTCCAATCAGTCTTGGCAGAATTGATGTCACTCATTTATGGTGCTGCCCTCAATGATACATGCTCTTCTTTCCAGCTACCCCTGCCCTACCTTAAAGTGGGATGGTTGACTGCTCCACCTGCCAAGGACCCCTTAGCTCCACATAGAGATTGGGAGAAATCCCAGTTTGTTTTAAATCATGAAGGACTTCAGCAGGTCAGATTACTGACATGACAAGTATGTTCCATTTTGTGAGGCATATGCACATTTCTCATTGGACTGCAGTGATCAAAATTTATATTGAGGTGTTGGGATCAAAATTTTCAGGTCAGTGCAGCCAATAAGCAACTAACACAGAGCCCTAGCAGATATTCAACATCTTCAACTACAGATTGACGTTGTGGATACTGCATCTGTCTCAACATGCGACGTAAGGCCTCT
Source organism: Trichopus zeylanicus subsp. travancoricus (assembly GCA_005019695.1). NCBI lineage: Eukaryota > Viridiplantae > Streptophyta > Magnoliopsida > Dioscoreales > Dioscoreaceae > Trichopus > Trichopus zeylanicus. The sequence continues at coordinate 380,722 of RXID01022096.1, forward strand.
GTATAGATACAATTCAAGGACCTGTCTACCTGGTAAATACCCTCTTCAGATATTATAAGCTAAATCTATATTATTTCCATTCCATTGAAGTTTGTGGACTTATCCTAACCCTTTTCAAATTGCAATAGCTTCCTAGTTCCATAGAATACGGACTTCTTCCTAGCTGCCTAGTTCCTTTTCAAAATGAAATTACTGTTCATAAATTTTCTAGGTACCGTTTGATTTGGGATCGAGATCAAGATCATGGTTAAAATCAAGACTAGTGAATCACTTTTATAAACTAATATCTTTTAATCAAAATTAATTTTATAATACTTAAAGTTGAAAAATTATTTAATTTTTTATAATAATTTAATTTAGTAGCGGTGCAAAAAAAGTAATATTGATTTTGTAAAAAAAAAAATAAAAAAATATTGATCCTGATCTCAAATCAAACGGTGCACTAGCGATTAACATACAACATCTATTTGAGAAAATATTTCACAATTATGAGTAAATGAACATGTGTTTCTCAAAAGTTTTCTGGTGATCAACTGACAGCTATAACTGCATTTTCTACTCAGGTTGCTGATAGGTGGGAAACTCTTGATGGATGGGTAGATGCAATTCGTCTCGTATACACCATTTTTGCTAGAGGAAAGAGTGGTGTTCTTGCTGGTGTTATAATTAGTTAATATTTGCTGAATTAGATGGAATTAGATAGAACTGCTTTCTTCCTTTTCACTTCTATATTTTGCCATAGGCTTGATTTTATGTTCATGCGGTGAATCTCTGTTATACTCAATATACAGGCGCTGGGTTTGTATAATACCCGACTTATTGATGTAATTTCCCGCTTTACAAATAAATATTATTTTTTATTCGGCTTCGTTAGTTAATAACAGTTTGTTGACAGAGCTTATAGTGATTAATGAAGTTTATTTATATTCACTGTCGTTGGCTGCCTTCCCCGCTACCGATCACTAGTGCAACCATAAGCAAGCTCCTGGCCATCAAGCCCGCCAAAAGGCAATTGGCGCGTCTCCGTCCAAACAACAACAATAATAAATTTTTTTATAATAATAATAATAATAATAATAATAATGATAATAATAATGTACGTGTGCTTGCAATTCCAAATCCAAATCGTGGAATTCGACATACGTCCAAAAGTGCCTACGCGCGTGCTAATGACACACGAATTATTAGTTTTTACTGGCCCCGGAAAAGTCCAACTCATACGACTACGACTGCTCTTTTAAGGTCCATTATAAACATATATAATTGGAATTTTACCGCGATTCACTGCTCATCTAATTAATCAACCGTAATTTTTTTCGTAATTGTTTCAAGTTAAACGAAATTAAGATCTCACTTTAATTTATTATATAAACTTTATTTTTCAGAATAGCGTACAAAATGCAGTTTGATTATTGAGATTCGTCTGTGTTTGCGTGACCAAACAGCGCCGAACTGGACGGGACGCGCGCGAAGCCACCTGTATCAGCTATAAATGGATACAAAACTGAGGCCCGAACCACACAAATCGCGAGTTGAGGTCCTCCAAAATTCGAAATTGGAAAAATTTAAAGAAAATTTAAATTGGGAAGATTCATGGCGGGGCCCATGGGCCTCCAAAGCTGTGTCCGCGGGCTCGGCACCCGTCAAATCGCGGGTCCGTTTTTAGGTCTCACAACATCCCTCCAACCGCGCACACTGTTTGCCCTAATCATCCAACCGGGACCATCCTCTCGCATCCCCGTGGCCATTTCTTTTTTGATTTTTTTAATTATTTTTTTTTATTTTAAATTCGACGGCGTTTTGATGGCCGACGAATATAACCGAAAGACAGTAAAAAAATGTGGTCCGCTCGGCTGACATTGAAATATGATCTTATTCGGATTTGGCATCGACTCGAACCTAAACTTTTACATTATGAGCGAGATTTCGAACCATTCGTTCGGGTGTGGATGTGTTCTTTAGTTTTGCTCCATTGAGACGCTCGATCGAGTCAAAGACAGGAATCCAGCAACCATTCGATGATGCGGTAGTCCAAAATCATGTGGTTTTTCATCGTTTCGTATTTCGTGTAATTAAATTATTGATTTTTTTTATCTTTTTTTGCAAATAATGCAATATTTTTTTTACAGATAGCTCCAAATATTTTTGTTTTGCACAAAATAAATTCCATCATGGAGACCCGTGATTTATCTCAATATAACAAGAAAAATGATTAAGTAATACTCTCAGTGAACTGTATATACACTAATTATTGGTAAAAGTAAATACGTAACACCGTACTTAAATCGCCCAATTATTAGCATGAAATTTATTAATTAAATAGGAAAAATTATCATGTGTAATACATTTTTATGAAAATTTATAAACGTAATGGGGGAAATTAGCTTTTTCACGAATTGCGGATTGTTTCGTCAGTACAAATTGACAGGCAAATCCGCATGAGGGTCTTTTTCGTAAACGAAAGAACGAATTTGTAAATATTCGTAAATATTCGAAGCCATGAAAGTTTCTGCAAACTTTCCGGTCCCACCTTACGTCACTACCCTGTCCCCACCAGATCGACGCTGTCCCTGCGGAACACCTTAACAGCTCCGCCAACCACACCTCCCACGATAAAACACCCCCGAACCCCGCCGAAAGAAAGAAGGGATCGGGGCTTGCCTCGCCTATGGCGGAGACCCCGAACGCCTCGGTGACAATACCGCCCTCCCCCTTCCGCCGCCGGAGCTCCGTCCGCTTCCTCGGCATCCTGAAGCAGCCCGACTCCGACCCCCTCGAGCTCGACGAGGGCGACGTGGTCTGGTCATCCTCCGCCCACTCCTCCTCCGACCTCTCCTCCTTCTCCCCCGATCGCGTCTCTCCTTCCTCCTCCCCGGATCTCCCCCGCCGGAGCCGGGCCCGGCCCTTCCCGGCAAACCGGATCGGGCTCTCCGCCGCGCTCGCGGGCGACGAGGGCTCTCCGATCGGGATGGGGAGGACGGTATGCGGATCGGCGCCGGTCAACGTGCCTGTGTGGAGGAGAGGAGGCGCTGCGGAAGAGGAGGTGGAGATGATGGAGGGGAAGGAGGAGATGGTGCCGCCGCACGTGATAGTGGCGAGATCGCACGTGACGAGGTTCTCGGTGGTGGAGGGGGCCGGGAGGACGCTGAAGGGAAGGGATCTCCGACGGGTCAGGAACGCCGTCTTCCAGAAGACCGGCTTCATCGACTGAAAAAATACCGAATGAAGAGATTTTCTATTTTCTCAATTTCTTTTCTTCTTTTTTGGTCGGAGATTTTTCTGTCTTTTTTCTTCTATTCGTAATTGTTAGCCTTTTTTTTCTCTCCTTTATTCGAATAAAATAATCGGTGATCCGAATTTTTAAAATAACCCCTATGTTAAGTTATACCGTCAAACAAATCCTTTCCTATCCGCATCCCTTACGAACGAATTAATCAAAATAGATAATTAGCTACGTCTAAAAGTGCTGAAAACTTATTAAAGGTCTCTTCTTCGATAAAAATGCAAAATGGAGGGATTGTTTTGCAAATTTATGTTCCCAACATATTACAATTTTCAGGAGGCGTATTCGGAAAAGCTCATACATATAATATAAAGGAATGGATGGAGAAAATCGAAAATACGCCATTTTTTAATGGCTACTTTCTATCAACCGCAGAATTTTGTTTGAAGCTTCAAGATTTACCGGCACAATCTGCATGCCTTGATTTGCACTCAGGTACTGAATTCAACATGCACTTGTCATGCGACAACGACAACAATTTACACCAGCTCCAGGCGAACTGACCAAATTGATTAATAACTCAGCTGCAAATCTGCCTCTGAATTTCTCATCAGAACTCCTTGAAGCAATTCCTTAAATTCTTTCCACTGCTCGAGTTAATCTTCAATACTAAGTACTCACAAACTTCATACAGATCGGAGGATTAATCTTTGCCAATGCAAGCAAAGAAGAAGGAAGAATCCAAAGGCCATCCCCGCAAATAAACCCTGAAGCAACTGCAGGCACCATCAGAGTAGCCTTCTCGCTGTTGAGCTTGTGCCAAGCAAACACAATCAAGCTTCCGACGCACATATCGATCGCGAAGCTCGCTCCGACCAATAACGGGACTGCCATGGCCATTGGTAGCGGCACCCACCTCCCATATTTGGTTGGTAAGAGGTCTCTCATCACGTGGGCTGCCACTGCGAAACCAAAGAATCCATAACACAGCTGCAAGCAGTGGTGTGGTAGTGCAGCGAAGCCGTCAACTCCGAGTATTGCCATGTTTCGGTATATCAGAGCATAAGGAGCCTTGAAGGTTCCATCTGGGTTCCCAACATCGAAGGATTTGTAGAAGAGGAAGAAGGTTAGGGGTGCCACAACACAGCCAATGGCTGTTCCAAGGGCCTGACTTAGAAGCATTGATCGAGGGGACGTCGTAGTGAGGTGGCCTGTCTTGAAGTCCTGCATCAGATCAGCAGAAATGGAGACTACTGACTTGATTACCCCACATCCAACAAGGCCTGCTACAACTCCGGAGTCTTTCCCCGCCCAAGCTGCGAGGATGAAGAGCGAGACCTTTCCGTAGTTGTAGGCCATGTTCATGTCTGTGAGGCCAGCACCATATGCATTGCAGAAGCTGAGCGCCGGAGCAAGCATGTAGGCTATGATCACATAGTACCACTTCACCTCAGGGAACATGCGTGGCATGGTAATGACTGAGATAATAGTGAAGGCTATGTAGCCGGTGCAGGCTAGCCATACGGGAATGCTCTCTCTCGTGAAAAGTTCATTGCGCTGGAGGTCATCGAGGACTGGTTTATCTTGATACGCCACTGCATAATTGAATCATTGATTAGAATTTTGAATGCCATGTTCGGGATGAAGTTTGCTTTACCTTTACCTATTTTGAGGCTTTTGGATTTTGACCTAGCGTGCATATTTCTTGCAGTGAAAGCTAGAATCTTGAGGAAGTTGTAGAGGCCATCTCCTAGGATGAGAGCAATTGAGATGAAAACCTGTAAAATGATCAGACATATATATGTAAGCAATGGCAATTTAACATCAGCAACAAAATTTCACTTTCATTGTTTTTTAATGGACCTTGTAGCCTTGCAAGCTTCTCATACTGCTCTGTGGTAAGGTATCAGGGTACCAATCTCCTTTCAGTTCACTTATAAGAGGCCACATTACTCCCCATGAGAGTACCGCACCAAAAAGAAGAGAAAGATTAACGAGATGCGAGCAAATCATTCCCGCTCCAACATAAGTCAGGCTGAAATCGAAGAAAAAGCTGCAAGATAGAGTTTGAATGGAAATGGTCAAACTTAATGTATCATACAGAAGATTCGGCAGACTGAGATCAAGAAATAGTGTATTTTACGTTTGTTTCCAAGCTTGTAGACCGAAAGTGGGGAATTGAGAGAATCCACAGCCATCTCCTCCGGAGAAGAACCATTGGTAGAAACTCCAGAGAAAACTGATAGAAAAATACTTCACAAACCCGCGAACCTGCTTCCTGAGTGAGAAAATAAAAACAAACCGTTCAGCTCAAAATTGAAGCAAATGCACTTCTTCATTTGATTTCATGAACTAGAGACAGTGACACACTTGGCCATTTGGTCGCCGCCAGGAGTGTGGAACCCATTGATGAGAACAGCAGTAGCTGTTCCACTCGGATAAGTTAATTTGTAGTCGATTATCATTATCTGCAGAATAATGAAGATTCCAAGAGTGACTCTTGTGACATCAGGAACAGAATCTCAGATAAAAGAAAGCTTCCAATCCTTGTTAGTTTTCTCAAGAGAAAACAAAAATGCATGCAGGTAATTGAACAGATTAAGCAACTGCTAATTATCATCAACAATTCAACATATTCTGCAATTTCTATACTTGTTGTGATAGAGAAAGATTCTTTTAACTTTTGTCAATTACATGTGACCACATAAACTAAAATGGAAGAAATGGACAATTCATTCACTTTCATCAACAGAACCTGAAAGCATTCAAAAGATATATTTTTCTGCAAGAAAGTTGAATTATTGGTGTCCTTGTAGTTTAAACAGGAAAACAGAATAGACAAGAAGATCATTAAACTCAGTAAAACCCCAACAATTCACAAAATTTGTTGATTCAGTACCTTTCTGAGAGGAACCAAGGCAAGAAGACCAACAAAGCTAACAGCAAAGACAAAACCAGTCATCCAGCCAATCCCAGGCTCTTTGTAGCTTCCTGGCGAATTCCCCTCTGTTTCCACTCCTGCTTGCTCATAAGTCTTCTTGTTCAATCCCAACAAATACGACCCGAATCCACCTGCAATCTAAGAAAATCAAGCAAATCCAGCAAAAAGATTCACTTTTTATCCAAAGATGGATGCTTTTTCAGATTCCGACCTCCGACGGCGATGCTGTAGCATGCGACGGCGCAGGTCTGCACGACGGTGTTCTCCTGCCGGGTGAACGGCGCTGACACGAAACCGGCCTTGTGGAGGAGCGTGGTCCAGGTCCGGAGGAAGACGAAGGCCAACAGCGCGGCGGAGACGTTGAGGGTCGGGACGAGGCCAGTGGTGAGGTTGAGCTTCATCACGATTATGGAGTACATGACGCCGATGGCGAAGCTGGCCACGAGGCCGCGGACGGTGAGCTGCTTCGTCCATGGCGGTACCCGCTTGAAGTCGTCGTCGTGTTCTCCTCCTTCGTTGAGCTGCTCCAAGTCGTCGCCTTTCTCGATCTCTGGCCTCGGTGGCGGATCATCCATTAGCGTGAGCTCGAGGTAGCTCGTTCTCGTTCGGCGCTTGTTCTTGGAGTCGTCGCCCGCGCGCTGCATTCAGTACGGAGATCCCAACTGAAGTCAAAACGGAGTAAGATAATGGAACATGACCAAATTTCTCTTCTTTTTCATGGATTCTTTTGTGCTAAAACAAAAAAAAAATCGTTTTTCTTTGAAAAACTACAAATGCTGATCAAAATCCGCAGAAAAATCCCGCAAATTACACAGGAAAAGCGAGAAGTTTCATGAAGACGAAACAGAGGAAAGAACCTGAACAGTAAACAAATTTCTGATTTTTATGGGATCTGGATGTGCTAGAACCGGAAAATTAAAGGCGCGAATGAGAAAAGTGCTTATTAAGTGCACCCCTCAAATATTTTTTTTAATTACGAAAAATTTTTCTAAATTTTTGTAATTATTTATATTTTTCTTAAAATATTTACTTACAATCTCTTAATTATTATTTAATTAATTTTTTTTAAAAAAAAATTATTTTTATCCTCTCTAATTTTACAATTAAATTCCTAAAAAACTTATTATTTATTATAAATATAACTTTTGGATATTTACATATAACATCCTGAAATTAATCATATTTACAAAAGAAATTTCAATATTTATATTTAAATCTTATCTCCTCTCTCGCTGGTGCGCTATCTAGCCTCGCGTCGTTGCTTTGCAGGTCCCTAGTGTCGTCCCTCCCTCCCCCAACACCTCCTCCCCCCCCCTCCCCCCCCCCCCACCAAACCAAAAAACACCTCCCCCCGAGCAATTCAGTACCTCCTCCCCTGTCTCGAGCAGATCTGTATCCTCCTGCGAGTAGATCAGCTTGTGCCTCTCTCGTCATGCGACCGTGCTGGCGTGGGTGCCATGCTGGCGAGGGCGTGTGAGTGCGCAAGCGCGAGCGCCATGCGGGCGAAAGTGTGTGAGCACGTGAGCGTGGGTGTCAGAGGCAAGTGCGAGCACAGGCCCTAGGTTGACGAGGGGGGTGAGCAAGCGCGAATGTCGGAGGTCGATGTGCGGGTGTGGACGTCTGAGGCCGTCACGTAGGCACGGAAGCCGAAGGCCGGCACGAGCGTAGGCCCCAGGCTGGCAAAGGGTTTATTTGTAAAATTTAGTTTTAAAATAAATAAAATTTGGACTTATTTATAAATAAAAATATTCAAGGGTCTATTATTAAATATATAAATATTAAACTTGTAATTTTAAATTTTAAGTTTTAAAACCTTCAATATCTTTTTTGCAAAATTTTATTTAAAACATGATAAAAAATTTAGAATTATTTATAAATAAAAATATTCAAGAGGTCTATTTGTAAATGTACAACATGAAACTTGTAATTTTAAAATTTAAGTTTTCAAACCTTCAATAATTTATTCGTAAAATTTAGTTTTAAAATAAATAAAATTTGGACTTATCTATAAATAAAAAAATTTAAGAAATCTATTTTTAAATGTACAAATATTAAACTTGTAATTTTAAATTTTAAGTTTTAAAACCTTCAATGTCTTTTTTTTAAAAATTTTATTTAAAACATGATAAAAAATTTAAACTTATTTATAAATAAAAATATTCAAGGGGTCTATTTGTAAATGTACAATATGAAACTTGTAATTTTAAAATTTAAGTTTTCAAACTTTCAATGACTTATTCGTAAAATTTAGTTTAAAAATAAATAGAATCTAGACTTATCTATAATAAAATATTCAAGCGGTCTATTTTTAAATATACAAAATATGAAACTTGTAATTTTAAAAATTTTATTTTAAAACCTTCAATGTTCTTTTTTGTAAATTTTATTTAAAACATGATAAAAATTTAGGACTTTTTATAAATAAAAATATCAAGGAGTTATTTGTGTAAATGTACAAAATACTAAATTTATAATTTATAATTTTAATTTTAAAAACTTCAATATTGTGAAATTTTATTAAAAAATTGAATAAATATCGGGCTTTCATTTATAAATAAAAAAAATTTGATGGATCTATTTGTAACTATACAAAATTATTGATTTTAAAAATTTAAAGTTTTAATACCTCTAACTTTTTTTTGTAAAATTTGATTTTAAAAGTTATAAATTTTGGACTTATTTATAAATAAAAAATTGAAGGGACTTATTTGTAAATTCACAATATAAAATTTGTAATTAAATTTGTTATATAGGGTTTATTTGTAAAATATTTAAAATATGTAAGGACCTTTTTATAAATTTTTATTTAAAAAATATTAACATTTGAACTTTTTTATAAATAAAAAAATGCAAGGGGCTTATTTGTAAATATACAAATATTAGGATTTATTTATAAAATATTAAAAATATTTCAGCTGCTTTATAAATATTTTAAAAAAAATATTAATATTTAAATTTTTTATAAATAAATTTATTCAAAGGGCTTATTTATAAATGTTTTGAGAGAAAGAGTAAAGAGTGAGAAAATATATTTTTTAGGAATTTAATTGTAAAATTAGGGAGAATAAAAACAAAATTTTTGAAAAAAAATTTAATTAAATAAAAATCATGGTGTAAGTAAATATTTCGAGAAATTTTTCATAATTAAAAAAAAATTTAGGGGCGTAGTAATTAGCCCAAGAAAAAATTAAAAATCAAATCCCAAATTCGTACAAAATTCTTCCAAATCGAAAAATGCAACGCCAAAATTCACAGCAAAAACACCACAAACCGCACAACAAATGCAAGAAATCTCGTCTGAACTCCACACAGAGCATAAACAGCAAGAACAGGAGCTAAATATCTCGCCTTTGATGGATTCAGATGTACTAAATTCACAACAAAAATCATCCAAGATAAGAACTCAACTCACCAGCCAACAACGCAAATCAACGATTAGTCAACTCCAACAGCAACCGCCAAGATCAATATATAGACTTGAGAAGAAGCAAAACCCGAGTGAAAAACACCATGTACTGCTTCCCAAGTACGAGCAAACAATCTTGTACTGCAAGAAAACAACTGGTGGTTGATCGCTTGTTCTTCTTCCTCCCCGCTTTCCAGCTTAAGCTATCTCCGCCCTTGCTTGTGCTCGAATGCGGAAGGGGTTGGATCAGGCGAAGATTCTTTAATGAAAGGTCCTGATTTTGGGCGTCTGGCATCAGCACGCATTGAGAAACGAGACTAGCGTCATGAAAATTTTCATCTTTCCATTGTTTTTTTTCTTTCTTTTATTGCCAATGATTAGTAATTAATTAGCACACGGAATATCCACGGAGAAAACCGGAAGCCCCTTTCGTATCAAACACCGCCGTAATAAAAAGTTAAATTTATTTAAATTTTGTAATAAATTGCGCGAATTATAAAAATAATTTAAAAAACCAACAATAATTAGAAAAAAAAAAACCGAAAAACGTGCTATAATTTTCCAACCAGTGATATGCCAGAGCAGTCTGATTATTTTTTGTTATCAATTAATCTTTATGCATGAGAACTACTCCATTTGTCTGGGTCTATAGGATCCGTTTGGTTTAAAATTAAGTTCAGAATGAGTCTATTTCAAAATTATTTTTTTTATATAAAATTAATATTACTTATTTTATATTATTATCAAATTAAATTATTTAAAAATTAAATAATTTTTTAAATTTTAAATTATTGAAACGTTAATTTTGATTATAAAAATAGTTCACTAGTCTTAATTCTAATCTTGATTTTGATTTTCGAATCAAACGGTGTATAAGGCATCAAAAATATTTGTTCGCTACACTTATAGTTTAGTCTAAGCGCTATCAAATACTCGTGAGTGGAGGCAAGACATCTCATCTTGATAGTATTTTTCAAGTTGCATGAGATCAATCAAAATCCAACACATCCCTTCCATTTGAATTTGTCCAGAGGACATCCACATTTACAATATTATATGATCTTCTCGACAGTGATGAATGTTTCGAATCTTATATGTGATCGTCTAATTCTAATAGAGATTGCTATTTTTTTTTTGCATATATATTTTTTTAAATCTCAGATGATAGAATTACAGCACATTTTTTTTTATTTTTTTTAACTATCACTGGTTTTTCTAATATCTTTTTTTCTAATAATTCGCGTAATTTATTGTGAAACGAAAACTTATATTAGAACCACTTTGAAATTAATGTAAAAGTGTCACGTGTCAAGTTGTATTTATGTGAAAATGAATTTTTTTAATAATCACACGATTATCAGAAGCCCTTCTGAGAAAATAAACGAAAAATCCTTTATATCTTCTTTTAATTTTTTTTAATCGGTTCAACCAAGCCTGGTTTTTTTATCTGATTTACTTCATATTTTTGTAAGTTTTATCTAGTTCAACTTTTCCAGCACTGATTAGATCGAGTTTTTTTTTTTTTTTTTTAATTTCTCATTTTGTCCTCGGTTACACGATAGCATTTAGTCGAGTGAAATTATGATTTTATTTTTGAATTCTAAATATTTTGTTGTCTTCAACCTTCGTTCAAGCCCGATTTTGTGGACGGGGATCTCATTTTGAGTGATTCTCCCAATGTGCAATTTCTTTTTCCTACCATATTCTCTCCCTGTCTCAACAATTTCATCTCGCCACATCTTTTGAAAGGATTCTCTGTCAATCCTCAAGCAAAATTTTTTTCCACAAATGCCCTTTTTCCGTCTTTAGAGTTAGGGTTTTGTGTATTTTTTTTTTTTTTGGCTTTGATCTGTTTATTTTCTGAATTTATAGTTCTTCAATATGGGTAATGTAATTCAATTAGGATTTAATTGGGATAAAATTTTGATTTTTTTGATAATTGTGTTAAAAAATTGAATGATGTGAATGTTCATATTATTTGTCGGATGTCAATCATAAATTCTTAGTTTTTTATGATGTTTCATGTTGAAAGTATGTAATATATTTATTATTTAACGAATAAGTATTTATTATTATATTATATTATATTTATTTGTTATTGTTAATATATTCATTTTTATATAGTCTTCTATTCACTCATATTTGTATAGGTATATTAATTTATAAAGATTGCGATGACTATTTATCCATTGAAGTACGTCAATAAAAATAGTAATTTGGTTATTAACCTCTTTAATTACTAAATATTATTTTTTTTTCTCCCGCAAGTTATGGATTGAGCTATCTTCACAGTATGTTATACACCTTTAGTAATAATTGATCGTTCAATTAATTTTGACAAAAATCATATTTTTGTATTGACTGATGAGCCGTCGAGAGCTATTTGATACAAATTTTCTCTAATGTAGAATAATAAAAAATTGATATGTGTTTTATTTCCTTATAATATCTTATAACTCATCAAATGGATGACATTATATATCTAGTTTGGTTCACATAAAAATGTGACACTAAGCATTAGCTTGGTGTTTAATATATGTATTTCATACGTAAGAGTTTTGAGTCCGAGATTGCGATCTCTTATTTATTGTAAGCCATTCAAATGAGTCTTTCTCTCCTCTCAATAAAAAAAAAAAAAAAAAAAATTATATGTAGACATGTGATAACCTCAAGAAAACGTAAATTTTAGAAATCAAATAGGATGAATCGGCAATCCAAATTAAGCAAACACCAACAAGAAGCATAGGAATCCGGAAACTAAAAAAACTAAAATCAACTGTTGGAAAGATAAAATTGGAGAAGTCATGTACCTCCACCTCTCTTATAGAGTAGTCAAATAAAATCAAACAAAATCGACGCCTAAATTCATTTACCTCCGCCTCTGTTACAGAGTAGTCAAATTAAATTAAACAAGCAAAGTAATGGTTGGAGGTTGAGCTTAATGCCTTAATTAGGTTGCTATTAATTACGATGTTAAACATTTGTCTTACTGCTGAAAACAATGATATTCAGAAGAAAAATTGCATAAAGAAGGTCTAAATGACAAGGAAATAAAAGAAGTAATATCTTTCTTTAATGGTGCCAATAAATTGCTACTCATTTACAGAAAACTCATAAACATTCCAAAGAGTGCCACTGAAAAAACAGACTGAACAAGAGAAATTCTGGAATCATAAGAGAACGAGGACAATTTTCTGAAAAATGGGCTGAAATATCTTTTTTTCTTTCAAAGCAAGATCTGCTGGCAAATGGGCTGAAATCCCGGATCCCATGTCTTCCACATGATCTGATCGTCGTTCTCAGAGGCAGCGGGAACAACACGAGAGAGGCATACTGCTTGGCACTTCCCTCGTCGTGTATCGGAGCGTGTCTTGGGCAGGCACAGCGAGAATCGCTCCTTCTGATGACTTAGCGAGATATCAGGCACGCGTCAATATGGATCGTCATATGTGATCGTCATCAATATGCATGTCCAGATATCCAGATATGCAGGCGTCAGGTTTGATTCCTTGATTGTATGTTTCGTTTACTGTTGTTGCTGTGCCAAACAATGCAGCATATGGATTTTAGTTTCCCGGAAAAGTATCTCAAACTCTGAAAGCGAAAGCTTGTGCAAAGAAAGTATAGCAAGTATGAAACAGTACCAGTTGACGGCCATCAGATTATCAGAATGCAGTTTTAGGAAAATAATAATATTCGATTTTTCTGACTTATTTCAACTCATTTTTTGAATTTTATTTATTTATTTGGTGGCAAGGAGAAGGCACAACTCCTTGAGGCTTGAGGCAAGAAAAGACAACTCTGGAGGGGCTGCAGCACATCCGGAAACAATGTCTACGAACGTTCAGTCATCAGAAATGATTGTGCTAGAAGCAGGAAGAACATTAGAAGTAGTCTTGAAAGCAACTCTAATTGCCAATAATTTTGTCTCCAGAGCAGAATGAGATCTAACTGGATCCTGGCCAGCTTCAACCAGATTTTTACTGTCATCAATTAAGACCCAACCAATACCTGCATACTCATAGCTTGCGTTGAAAGCGCCACTAGTGATGCATATGTTTGAGCCTGGTTTGAAAATTAATGGACAGATAATACCAAGATGCAGCTCCTCATGAAGATAGGATACTGAGCGTACAACTTTTTCAGCAGCTAAAATTGCATTCCAGTTTTTAGAATGAACCCATATGTAACGCTCCTTCCACAAGAGCCGAAGAATATAAGCCAAGGGGGGTTCTGAGCTTGTTTTTTCGCTTCAGCTTTGATGTGCACCGAGCTTCTTTTAGAGGCTAAGGAGGGATCGAACTTTCTTAATTTGCAAAAACACAATGGAAAAGCATATGCTCTGCTGATTCAAGACCCACAATTCTTCTTCTAGCTAGGAACTCCAAATACGGTAAACACATTCATTAGCTTCCATAAGAATGATCTCAGCCGGGGGATGCATGCATATGCCAAATCTTCTCCATGGGCCAGAGGTGAGAACCTTCAGCAATGAACAACTGACAGGAGGCTTTGACAGTAAGAGGATCTCCCATGGTATTAAGAAGGCTGGGAAGAGAGTGACAAAAGTGAGGATAAAGCCAGCTTATAGTTGAATGTCACGTTCCTTACCCAAAGAGGTGAGATCTCTCGCTGTATAGCAATGTGACATGGATCGCGAGCCAATGTGGCATTGTCCCGTGCCATAAGAGGCAAATCTAAACTAACCAGAAACCGAAACCGAACCCGAAATTTAAACGTTGAACAGAGCAGCCTTGAAGCATTGGATCATTTTTCATGTAGGACCCATCCAAACAAAAATTCCTTAAAAACTACTGGTCGGTCCATCCCGTTCCCAACGGTCATGTAGTTCAAATTTGAACGAGGCCCAGCCCGGAAGGTGGGAGAATTCGCAAATCAGAATTGGAAAGAAGTGAGACAAATCCACGACACTCTCGCCCCCCTTCTCTCTCTCTTCTTCATTCTTGCATCTTGTGCTCGCAAATCTCCACTTGCATCCATGGAAGAGATCCAAGATTCCCTCTTTCTCTCCGTCACAGAAGCCCTAAACCCTAGTTCTAGTTCCCCAGCTCCCGTCTCCCGCGTGGCCGTCTCCCAGACGACCTCGAGGCGAGATTCTTGCGAATCCACGTTGTGTTTTCCTGGATCCAGGCTGGTACTTTCCGGGATAAAGGAGGCCGATTGCAGAGGTTTGCTTCTTTTTTCTCTTTTCTTCAATTGATTGCATTTTTGGGCATCCAGAGTTCTTCTTGAAACTGTTAAGAGCTAGGGTTTCAGGATCACTTTGGTTTGTGTCTCTGTTGGGTTGAGGCTTTTGTGGGGGTTTGAATCCCTACTTGGCCGGGATTTCTGCTTGTAAGGGTGGGAATTTTTCATTTTGGCTTGTATATTTTTCCTTTTGACGGATTTGGGGGATTTAGTTCAGAAGTTGAATTAGTTTGAGCTGCTTGTTGCTGCTATTTTGGTTGTTCAAAAGTTCTTCTTTTTGGTGTTTAGGAACTCTGCTTTCTAGATCTGGAACTCTAGGTTTGTGCTTGAAAGGCTTGTTGACTTTTTGAATAATAGGAGTTAAGCACAAAATGCCAGTTGTTTGATTTTCTTATATTCTTGCCTGGTTGTTTGGTTAGTTTATATGATTACAGAACTTACTTGATTGTGATGGTTTAGAATTGTTTTCTTTAATTTGTAGAACGTCTGCATGGTCTGTAGTTCCTATTTGATCTGTGATTCCTTTTAGCTATTTTGATATTCTTGAACACTGTATATTTGCTAGAATTTCTCATAGTGGTAATTGCTACATCTCTCTTTCAAGATGATGATTTTGCAATGCTTGTGAATGTTGTGTCTTACATTTTTTTTTTTTTTTTTTAAATGATTTGTCTTGTTCCCTCTTACTGTTCAACTTAGGTTGCTTCTTTGTCACATAAATGCTTTCAATGTCTTTGCTTTCCAAATTGATGCAATTTGGATTAGTTTTGTCATTGTGCTTTTCCTATTTCTAATGACTCTTTTTAAATGCAGATGATGTTCTACTGTTTGTTGATGCTGGCGGGGGTGCGATTAAAGCAAAAGAACCCTATGTAAATTTTTGGGCTGATTCCTTTTTCCAAGGAGGAGATACCATTACGTCAAATGAGGAAATAATTGAAGGTGGTGACCACCCATCTATGTATCAATCTGTGCGCTATGGGGACTTCTGCTGCACATTCAAGGATCTTGAAGCTGGGGATTATTTTGTAGATCTGCATTTTGCAGAAATTATCAACACAAATGGGCCAAAAGGGATCAGGGTGTTTGATGTTTTCCTCCAAGATGAGAAGGCAAGTAGAAATTAATGCAATTAAGTGATATTCTGCTCCATTATTGGGCTGGTAATTTGGTGTCTCTCTGAAAGAAACCTTTTGATATGGTCACTGCAGATATTATCTGAACTGGACATATATGCCATTGTTGGAGCTAATAAACCTCTGCAACTGGTTGATGTTAGAATTTCAGTTATGAAAGGTGATGCTCTTGTTATCAGATTCAAAGGAATTAGGGGGTTACCGACAGTTTGTGGAATCTGCATTAGGAAAGCACCAAAAATATCTGGTAAAGATGATCATATTTCTTTTATTTGGCTTCAGATTGGGGACTGCAAAATGTGAATTCTGAATACCTGAATCTTTAACAGGATTGGAGCATCAACTGTGTAAAAAATGTGCCTCTGAGTTCATGGTTTCTCCAACTCAGGTCAGGGGCTTAAGGCAGATGTCAGCATCTTTTCACTTTTGTCAGACTAGATGGCTCACTTGTTCCAGCTTTCATTCTTGCAGCTCAGGGTTCAAAGCTTTACCATGAAACTTACTGCAAGATATGAGAAGCAAATAGAGGAGCTTACTAATCAATATAAGTTGAAAAATGATGAGTGCCATCAGGCATGGATGTTGCTAACTGACAAAAACAAAGAGCTGGAGCAACTGAACATGGATCTATACAACAACTCCCTCCAGGCTGACACTCTGGGTAGACATCTAAATTTGGAACTTCAAATTTTGATTCCTTGCTACTTGATGAATAGATCCTTCATACCTGTTCCCCTTGTGTGCTCAGAGGAAGCCGTTCAAAAACAAACCAACAATTTTAGAGTTGTTTCGGAAAGGTACGAACATGATAAGAAGTTGTGGTTTGCTGCAATCAGTAGCTTAGAGGGTAAAATCAAGGTAATAGTTTGTGGTTTCTCATACATTGCCAGGTCCATTTTCCTTATGGCACAAACTTTTCTACAACTGCAGTAGAATCATATTTCACTTATTTATATGTGCCTTTTCTCTTAGGCTATGAAACAAGAGCACTTCCAACTTTCCCAAGAGGCACAACAATGTGCTAGTGCAATTCCTGATTTGAACAAAATGATTATTGGAGTTGAGAATTTGGGTATGTGTACATATCTCCATAATAATGACTTATGTCAATATTCTTCTAATTTACAGCTTTAAATGTGCAGTTAATCAATGTGAGGATCTGAAGATTAAATACGGTGAAGAATTGGCCAAGAGAAAGAGATTATATAACCAACTCCAGGAGATGAAAGGCATGCATTCTTAAGTGTCAATTATTAAATGATATATTACCCAGTGACTGCCGGTGCAACCAATATAATGTCTAGCCTTTTCATTTGTTGTCGCAGGGAATATCAGAGTCTTCTGTAGGTGTCGCCCTTTAAGCAAAGAAGAGGTCTTGTCTGGTTACACTACTGTTGTAGATTTTGAAGCAGCCAACGATGGTGAGCTCGGTATCCTAACTGGGGGATCTACAAAGAAAACCTTCAAATTTGATCGAGTTTATACCCCAAAGGATGATCAAGGTACACAAGTATCAAGAAGTTTAGTGCTTTTTAACCTTGATTCTTTTAGACTAGTTTTATGTTTATTTTCTGAGAACCTAGAGTTGGTGTATCAGCTCAAAAAAAGAAAACTTATAATGGACGTCAAAAAGGAAAACTCAAGAAAGTGAACCACAAGTGACCCAACGCCCATTATTCCATGAAAGAGAACCCATAATGGGGGTTAAGCAACTATTTAAAAAAGGAAGACTTTGAAACAGTGCTATGCTCCTTTTAAATGATTACTTTTTTATTGTACTTCACTACTGATTTTTTTAACTAAAGTCAGTTTCATCTCCTAGTATCTTCATGAATATTCTTAAGTGGACAACAACATGAACAAGCAGTGAGGCATTTGGCATGAAAATAATCTGTAACAATCTGATCCTTCCTTTTGGACTAATCAAATGGGAATTAATTCTTCTCTTCTTGGCTAGGTGATGTGTATGCAGATGCTTCACCATTAGTTACCTCAGTTTTAGACGGATACAATGTTTGCATATTTGCATATGGTCAAACTGGAACTGGAAAAACTTTCACAATGGAGGGGACAGACCAGAACAGAGGGGTAAACTATCAAACACTGGATGAACTATTCAAAATAGCTGAGGAAAGGAAAGAAATGGTTTCCTATAGCATCTCTGTGAGTGTTCTTGAGGTTTACAATGAGCAAATAAGAGATTTGCTGGCTACTTCCCCATCTTCAAAGAAGTATACAGTTCATTCCTTGCTCCTTTCTTTGGAGATATAGCGTTTGTTGTTTGATTTGTAGTTCTCTTTCACTGTTTTAAGGAAGTTTTACTTGCCCTGAAGGTTGGAGGTGAAGCAAGTCTCCGAAGGATTTCACCATGTTCCGGGGATTGTGGAAGCAAAAGTGAAAAATATAAAGGAGGTCTGGAATGTTTTGCAAGCTGGGAGTAATGCCCGAGCAGTTGGATCCAACAATGTAAATGAGCACAGTAGTCGCTCTCATTGGTTCGTTCATGGCAACACTTGTTTTTGCTTTAAGCACTGTCTTGGCTCAATTTGCTGAATTATTTTTTTCACCCTGAATTAGCATGCTTTGTATCATGGTGAGAGCAAAGAATTTGATGAATGGGGAATGTACACGGAGCAAGCTTTGGCTTGTGGATTTGGCAGGAAGTGAGAGGCTTGCAAAGACAGATGTCCAGGGAGAGAGGCTCAAGGAAGCCCAGAACATCAATAGATCACTTTCAGCTCTTGGAGATGTGATTTCTTCTCTTGCAATCAAAAGTAGCCATGTTCCCTACAGGTCTGATGCCTCCTCGATTCTACAGCCATATTTTATCACAGCCTTGTTCAATCTAGATGCATTATTAATGCTTTCCTTATTTTCTTTCAGGAATTCAAAGTTGACCCATTTGCTGCAAGATTCATTAGGTATATTATCAAAATTAACTTGCGTGTGCTGTTGATTGTCATCTCTGTCAGCTTAACTCTATTATCGTGATTAATTTATGCTTGCTATGGATTAGTATTTCTGTTGGCTTAATTATGTTTTGTGCCTTCCCATGGTGTGCTTTTAATTAACTTTGTTATGCAGGTGGTGACTCAAAAGCATTGATGTTTGTACAAATCAGCCCATCTGAAAATGATCTAGGTGAAACATTGAGTTCATTAAACTTCGCATCCCGAGTTCGAGGAATAGAGCTGGGACCTGCAAAGAAGCAGGTAGATACAGGAGAGCTTCAAAAGATGAAACAGATGGTAAGCATGAAGGTCTTATCACGTCATAGGCTCTCAGTTGGTATTTCTGTTTATTTTGCACTTTCTTCAGGGTACTGTCTGTAACTAACTTCCCACTCCATATTCCTTTTGGTCCTTCGTGAAGCTTGAAAAAATGAGGCAGGACTCCAGAAGCAAAGATGAGTCACTTCGAAGGCTAGAAGAGAACTGTCAAAACTTGGAGAATAAACTTAGAGGAAAAGATCAGCTTTGTCGAAGTCTACAGGACAAGGTACTTGTGTTATATTTCAACAAGGACAGTAGTTCACTATCTTCACTGACTTGGGCTGCAGTTACTGATTATTTTCTATTTTCCTCTAGAACAAAGAACTTGAAGGTCAGCTTGAATCGAAGATGGAGCTGCAGAACTTTTCAGAGAGACAACACTTGCAACTTTCAGAAAAATTGAAGGGGAAGGAAGAAGTGTGCTTGACCCTTCAACTAAAGGTTTGTCAAAATGAATCAGACATTCTTGGCTTCTCTTTTGGACTGAGCGGTTAGTAACGCTAGAAGGAGATCACTGTTGAATTATTCATTCGTTTCTGTTTGTACAGGTCAAAGAACTGGAGTGCAAACTCACTGAACAACTACATTCTGAATCCGTAGCAGAAAGAAAGGTTATTCTTTACCATGCCTAAAACAGTGTATCTTGCTTCAGCGGCAGCTAAAATGCTGTATGGCATGCTATGTTATGCAGGTTCAGGAACTTGAACAGAATCTTAAGGAGTTACAGTTATTGGAATTCAATCTCAAACAAAAGGTTGTTTCCTATTCAGCAACTACCTGTCCCTAATATCACTTTGATGTTACAACACAATGAGTTTTAACCCTTTTTCTTTGCAAGATTGCAGGTTGTGGAGCTTGAACACAAGCTGAGAGAAAGGCCGCAGCCAGACTCCATGTTGCTATTGCACTCTGCTGAGGCATCAAGAGTGAAAACCCCAAGTGACGTGAAAGCCTTCTTGACGGATGAATCAACAAGTGAAACTGATCCCCAGGTACTGAGATGCTCAAATTATTCTGACAGACCATCAATTGGCCACAGTTCCATCTTGCTCAGACCAAGGGAGTCGCTTCATGAGATCAAACGGAAGCGAGAACTCAGGACTGGCATTGCTGGAGAAACTGAGAATCTAGCTAACGTGCCTACCGCTATCGAGAGAAAGACAACAGCAATTGAAGTGAACAAGTCAAGGAAAATAGATCCCGGGAAGGCACAAAGTAGCCGGATTTCAGGGACATCAAAAACAGTCACAGCCCGAAAGATCATCTCTCACAGCAGACCAGGCAAGGAGCAGCAGGAGAGAGAGAAAATGAGGGGCTGGGTAAGATAGTAAGATCTTATTATGGATAACCAATGTATTCCGTGTTTTTACTAAAAACACAGCTTTTTTTTCCTCTTTGGGCTTCATATTGTACCCCGAAAGATGACACGAAGATGTGTGGAGTGTTTTGTGGTTTTCATTTCTGAGAAATATTTGAGAAATATTATTCCTGAGAAATACTCGTATCAGGTTTGTCACCTTGCCTATATTGATGATGCAACTGAGAAAATATCGTGGATATATTTGAGTTTCAATATATATATATATATATGGTAATACAATTTTCAATACATTTGCATATATTTTTCTTTGTATATACATCAGTTTCTCTTGGGCCTTTTGCACGTATGCCCCACAAAAATCACCAATTTGCGTATGCATGTACACAAAAAAACAATGTTGCATTATTGCACATATACACAGCCGTAATTTACAAATATACCCCTAAAATTTGAAATTATAAGCTCCAAAACACGCAGAATCCTCTTGGCAAGATTTTTCCCCTGCAAAAACCCCAGATATCAGAACAGATAGTCTCGGCATGCATGAAGAAGACGTGCTGGTCCACGAGAGATCCGTCGCCCTTCCGCCTCAAGATTCGAGCTTTCTACCTCCGACTCTTCCCCAACGCCACCGCAGCCTTCCGCCGGATTCTGGAGACCTCGAGCCTCCTCTTCCACCGGGGGGTCTTCAAGAAAAGGGATTCCAGTCCAACGGCGCCCTGTTCCGCAGAGGATGGTCGTCATCTGTGGAGCTCCGTCGAGTCCGTTCTCTGAGGCGCGGCGTGATCGAGAACGTGTTCGTCACCGCAGAGCTCGATTGCACCGCCAATGTCGCCCGATTCGAGGTACTCGTCGGTGGGGAGAAGATGCTAGAGGGGATCTTCCGACGGCAATGCGGTGATGGTTGGAGAATCGATACCCGAAATCAGGGGAATAACGAGGTGGCCGGCATGCGGCGGTGGAGATCTTCGTCGTCAGCGAGAAAGGTGCGATGGTGGACAGGCTGGAGATCAGGAAGAGGAGGTAACTTACGGCCGAGAGGAGGGATGGGACGGCGGGAATCGGGAGAAGGCGGACGGAAAGATGGACGGTGGGGAGATGATGATGGAGGGGTTGAGATGGGGGGTTTGTGGGCCGTGTGCGTCTTGTGGTCGCCACGCTGCGTTCCGGGCGAGGTATTGTTTTTCTTTAGTTTTCTATTAAGGCTTTACCCACGACTTCGGAAATTTTATTATATTTATCAAAAATTTTTTGCGCTTTCAATATATATATCTATATTTTTCAAATTTTTTTATTATTTAATTAAAATTTTGATAAAATATTTTACTCCTATTTTTTATAATTTTATAATTTAATTTTTCAAAAAATTGTTAATTATTTTAATGTGAAATTCTTTTGCTTTATTTTTTTTTTTCTTTGTTTTCCTTTCCCTCGTGAGGCGGCGGGGGTGCCGGCTGACGTCGGTGCGTGGCAGTGCAGCGCAGGAGCGAGACTACGCGGGTGCAAGTCGGCGTGGCCGCGAGGCTGGCATGGGCGCGGACGGGAGGCGCGAGGCCGCCGGCACAAGGCCTGGACGCGAGGCTGGCACAAGCCTCGCACCTCATGCCCACGCCAACCCTTTGCCTGCGCCAGTCTTGCGGGCGTGAGACCCCCAATCGCTTACTGTGCTTGTGCTGACCTTATGCGCATGAGGCCCTAATCACCTGCCATGTGCCCGCACTGTGCTGCGGTGCACCCACGTCAGCCCACGCTCACTCAGGCTCGCGCGGGCGTTCGCTTGGTCTCGCGCCGGGCTTGTGGGCGTGGCGGCCTGCACCGTGCCTCGCGTGTCCGGAAAGAAAAAAAAGAGAGGGGACAACAAAGTAAAAATAAGAAATTAACATAATTTTTTTAAAATTTTTTTAAAATAATTAAATCGTAAAATTATAAAAGTTAAAAATGAAATTTTTAATTAAACTTTTGATTAAATAATAATGATAATTATAGGTAATAAATTTCGACAAAAATAAGAATATATATATTGAAATCGCGGGAAAAATTTATTAAATAAAATAAATCTTTGATACATAAAAAGTCTTTTTTATAATTTATTTGCATAATTTATGTTCGATCCTTCCTAAAGAATTGAATTCTTTGTGTAAATCAACCACATATTTTTGGAAAAAATTTTGATAACCATCCGAAAATTTTAAAATTACTAAACAGGTCTTCTAATATCTAAAATGATCAATAATTTGTTTTTATATAAATCAAACTCAATAATACAAATAATTATGTAATATAATAAAAAATGAGTATGAATTTCTATCGATAAGATTTTTTAATATTAATTTTATCAAATTTTACACTGTTAGATTAATTTACAAATTAGTATATCCTAAACTCTAAAAAATTTAGAATTTAGAGCTTAAATATATTAATCTCTAGATAAATTTAATAATTTAAAATCTGATAGCATTAATGCTAAAATCTTATCAGTAACATTTTATACCCACTCATATAATAAATATAAAAAAATTTTATTTTTAATTCTATTTTTATATGATAAATTGATATTTAATTAAAATGATAAACTCGTCGGTTTAAATATTTGCGTTACTCTTTGAAATAGCTTAATTGATGGTAATATGAAATAGGAAGTAAATGGGTGTATTTAAGTTAATTATACCCTAAAATAATCCATAAAAGCATTTACTTGGATTTACATGCCAAATGACTACTTAAAAAGAATCCTGTGTTTATTTCTGAGAAAACACAAACCAGCAGACAAAGTAACAGTCATCAACAATTAACTACCAAAAACAATCCCAGCCCTCCAATTGGCACGTGATCCCGATCCCGAGATCCAGTTTCCCAGTCAAGTCGCACTTTCCGGGGACCCAACCCGGTCGGGGCGGACCCTGTAAATGCCCATCTCTTTCGGCCCACGGATCGTACGGCTACGGATCCACCAGGGTCCGGAAAGATCTCCCCCAGACCAACCAAGTACCGCGCCAATCTCGCCGCCTCCGACACGCCTTCGCGCCGGCGCTCGGGGCCCACCTACCCGCCACGTCAGCGCCTCGTCTTTTCCGCTTCTCCTCCTCCTCCTTCCCCTCATCTCTCGCCTCCCTGCTCTTCTTGGTCAACTCCGGCGGCGCGATGGGGAAGGGCCCGAAGCGGAGCTACTCCGCCTCGCCGGCTAACTACCGCCTCCTGGAGGATGTCAGCTCTGGCGCCAGCGCCATTGTCTACCGCGCGATCTATGTCCCCTCCAACGAGGTCGTCGCCGTCAAGTGCCTCGATCTCGACCGCTGCAACAGCAATCTGGTGAATTTTCTATTTCTATTTTTTTTCGTTGAATTTTTTGTTGGAAGTTGGGATCTTTCGTTGTGATTTGTGGAAGGGAATTGGTTTGTAGGACGACATCCGAAGGGAGGCCCAGACGATGAGCTTGATAGATCACCCGAATGTGATACGGGCATACTGCTCGTTCGTGGTTGATAGTTGCCTTTGGGTTGTGATGCCGTTCATGGCGGAGGGGTCGTGTTTGCATCTGATGAAGGTTGCTTATCCAGATGGGTTTGAGGAGGATGTCATTGGTTCTGTTTTGAAGGAGACGCTGAAGGCGCTGGAGTATCTTCATAGACACGGTCATATACATCGGGATGTCAAGGTTGACTAGTGTTTTTGTTTGAATTGGTTATGTTCATGTTCGAATTTTTGATCTCTGATTGTGGTTCGATTCAGGCTGGGAATATACTTCTCGATAGTTCAGGTGTGGTGAAGCTTGGTGATTTTGGTGTTTCAGCTTGTATGTTTGATAAGGGCGATAGACAACGTTCAAGGAATACGTTTGTAGGAACTCCGTGCTGGTGAGATTTAGTGCTGATATTTGTGTGGTCAAACATGTTATTTTGTTGGAGAAAATAGATTTCTTTGAATTTTCTATTTTCTTTGAATTTTTCTTTGGAGTGCTACATTACTCCGAACTTCTATAAGCCTAATTAGTGCAGGATGGCTCCGGAGGTCTTACAGCCTGGAAGTGGATATGATTTCAAGTGAGTATTCGTTTTTGGATTCGAAAAACCCAATATGCTACATGTTTTTTTTTTTTAGTTCAATAAAATTTATGTGGCAAAATCCATGGCCATTGCTTGTTTTACTTCTTAAGAAATTTGCACCTTTTCCTTGCAGATTAATGTACGAATGACTCGTGCTAATGCTCGATCACTGATAGGTTAAATTAAAGAAGTATGTAACCCTCGAGATGGTTCTCGACATAAAATATCAATGCAAGACATGAATAAAATGATATGCAAGCACATATCAAATTCATACATGCATTTTAATGTCTAGCAGCAGCTTGGTTTATGGGATAGATTTTCTGTTTTTATCGTATAGTTGCTTTGCAGGCTGATAGATATTATACTAGTTGAAACTGAGATGGACATGTCATTATTGCTAATGAAAGTTACACACATATCAAATTCATACATACATTTTAATGTCTAGCAGCAGCTTGATTTATTGAACAGATTTTCTGTTTTTATTGTATAGCTTTGCAGGCTGATAGATATTATACTAGTTGAAACTGAGATGGACCTGTCATTATTGCTAATGAAAATTAATTTTGTCAACGATGCTTGTGACCTCATTATCAAGTATGCTCATGGCTGGAATATGTAATCATTTGCCTTTTCACAGAGCTGATATATGGTCATTTGGAATAACTGCTTTGGAGTTAGCCCATGGACATGCTCCATTTTCAAAATATCCCCCCATGAAGGTATCGCTCTTTTGGTTTGGTTCTGTATTTTGGATATTGGGGCAATAACCATAAATGATTGTAGATACTCAATGAAAGTTTACAATCACCGTCAAAAATATTTTGCTCATGTATTTTGAGATTTCATAGTTAATAAATAATTCAAAATTTCATCTATTTCAACTTTTTATATTCATTAATTCACAATCTAGCTTTATAGTTATTTTCATTTCTTTGCTGCTTCTGATTAAAGGAAGCTTTACTGAAGAAATTTTCAATGTGCCTTTTATCTCCACCACTTTATTTACTTAGTTTACATTTTATTTTATGATCACCTCATTCTTTTGTATTCTGTCAGTCGAACAACTAATCTCTATGAAAGTTGTTCTCTTAGCTGTGTTTTATATATAGATCTTAATTAGTGTAATCATTTCTCACACTCCTGATGGTTGCCTGTGGCAAAAACAAGTAAAATTTGAGGTGCAGAATGTTCGTTTGTCATAGAGACTGTGTAAGCTACAACAAATAAGGCCAGCAGTAAATGAAAATATCTTTTTTGAAAAAAATTCTTGTTACCTTTTTGCAGGTCCTTCTGATGACCCTTCAAAATGCTCCTCCTGGCCTTGACTATGAGCGTGACAAAAGGTTTTCAAAGGTATTGCTGTTCTTTCTGGCTACCAACCTATGGAGATTTGTTTCGTGGACCTAATTACAACATTCACATGTCATGTCCAGTGATGTAAATCATTAACTTCTGGCAGTATGTAGGCATAGCTGATGCATTCATTGCCAATGTACCTTTATTTTCTAACCAAGAACTTCCAGTTGTTATCAGTCTTTCAAAGAAATGGTTGCCATGTGCTTGGTGAAGGATCAAACAAAAAGGCCAACTGCAGAGAAACTATTAAAACATTCATTTTTTAAACATGTGAAGCCTCCTGACCTCTCAGTGAAAATTCTTTTATCTGGTTTGCCACCAATTTGGGATCGTGTTAAGGCTCTTCAGGTCAGTTGAAAGTTCTATTTTTTTCACTTCTGTAATGTTGTAGCTAATTGTAACTCAACTTCTGTTCTTTTATAGCTTAAAGATGCTGCACAACTAGCCCTCAAGAAGATGCCATCAGCAGAACAAGAAGCATTATCACTGGTTAGTTGTAGTTAAGTCTTTGCTACTGCAATATCGATCTGCATATACATTATTTTAGGATCAGAGGACTTCTTTCCTTTTGTTCCATTGATGGACCTTTTGGGGGGTTCAAGGACCCAACAAGAAATGCTTGTCTTTTAGGACTCAGTATGAAGATTGAGAACAAAGTCCTTATTTGCAGAGTGGGATCTTTCCCACTGTGCTATCAGTGATTTAAATTGTTTGATAAGCATCTATTACAAAGAGGACAGAAGTGTGATTTCAATTTATAATTATTTCAAATGGGCTGGAACTTCTTTCTGGTAACTTTTGCTTCCTGTAACAGAGTGAGTATCAAAGGGGTGTTAGTGCATGGAATTTTGATATTGAAGATTTGAAAGCACAAGCCTCACTGGTATCAATGACCAAATGTCTTCTATCTTCTTTTATTAAGACTTTTTCTATGCTTTCTGGAATTTTGGAGTTGAAGCTAAAGTTTTCTCAGCACTTTCTGACTGATTCAGGATGATGAGGGTCTTCCCGTGATGAAAGAACATGGTGGAGGTTCAACATTATTTCTTGGCAATAAGGTTCATGCTGTTTTGTTTGGGAATTTTTTTCCTTAATTCTTTTGTTTATGGGAGAATTCACTTGTTGGAGCTCCTTCACTATTTTTCAGAATTCAGACAGCTCCAGCTATGGTCTTGGAAAGTCATTATCTGCTGATGAAAGTGATTATAGGTAAACGATCTGGAAATCTAAATAGTAAATATCTCTTCATCTGTTGGAACTTCACAAGAAATTCATTATTTTAGCATTTATTGCACTTTGATATTTTGGTACTTACATACTATGTCAGTGTAATTTTAAAAGAATATCCTGTAATTTGCAGGATAATGGAAATCAATACTCCTTTAGGTTTATATGCACTTCAATTTATTCTATGTTTTCGTTTTTGTTTTGCAGGGAAGACATCTGTGTTGTGGAAGAGTCCGATGCTAGCTTCTTAAGCACAAAAAGTACAAAAGAAGAAATTCGGGAAACAGAATTAGTGGATTCTAGCAAGCAAGAAAGGGCTGATGCGAAGGAAAACAAACTAAAAAGTGATTCATTACCATCCTCATCGAAACAGGATCTGGATCCAAACTGTTGGAAGAATGATGTTGGCAGAAAGCACCAAACATATAGTGGTTCAATTTTAGCTGCTAGTGCGCACAGTAATGCATTGTCTGAAAAGAAACGTATCTCTGAAAGGTTTCTATTTTCTTTTCCCTTTTTCATGTTTTTGGTCTAATGCTACAGTTCTATAAACATTAGGGACATCAAAACCATTAATGCTTTCAGCATTTCCTTAATACTCTGTTATACTATTTTGTTAGTACAATGAGTAAGGTGAGGGAGTTATGCAAGAGTCTACCAAGTGGATATGTTTGCTATAATAATTTGTAGATCAACCTTGAGGCCTATGACCTTTTCTGAAAAGGATTTCTAGCTGCTTTTGTAAATCACAATTTGAGTTATATTTCTTGGAACACTTGAAAGTTGATTTTTTTACCATCATTCTTTGTAGGTGTGATGTATACAAATTACACAGTTCTTCCAATTATAAGATATATCTTTGGTTCTCCTCCTTTTTATTGAAGACAAAAAAGGGTCTACTTTGCTCCATTTTTATGATCTCAAAGTTGTTGAACTTGTTTGATCTTGGATATTTGACATGTTCATTTTTCATCAAGGTGCTTTAAGTTTTTAGGTTTTCTTCATTACAAGAAGGTTGGGAAGCATGAATCTGATACTATTTATCACCAGGTTTGAAAATGACAGTTCAGTAGTGACAGAGAAACAAAAGCATGAAACACAGAAGACTCCAAACTCAAGTGGTCCATTGATGCTCCCAACCCGAGCTTCTGCAAACAGCTTATCAGCCCCTATACGTTCTTCAGGTAGTAACAGTACCTATGAAGGGTTAATAAAATTTTCTAGGACCACAATTTCAACATTAGCTTAGCATCCATCTTCAATCAAGATTAGTTCACGATGAAGGATTTAAAATCCTGATTTGATATGTTTAAGTCCTTTTGAAGAAAATTGTTTTTCAACCCCTTCCAAGCATCACCTCTTGTGGGTAAGGACTATTACTGAAGGTGATCTTATTTTATTTACTTATAGGATATGGAGATTCAATGGAGGACAAGTCAAAGGGCAACCTCGTACAGATAAAAGGCCGCTTTTCAGTTACATCTGAGCATGTAGATCTTGTAAAGGTTGGAAGTTTACTTTTGCACTGTATCAGGAAAGTTTATTGTTTTGCTTAACACAGTTGCATTTCAGGATATTCCGCAATCTATAGTTTCTCGGAAGTCACCCCAGGTATGCATTCATTAACAGGTCATATTGCCTTATTTTTCAAATAGATCAATTCCTGAATGCTTCATCATATTGAGGGTTTCCAGGGAATCTCGCTAAGAAAATCAGCTAGTGTGGGCGAATGGGTTTTTCACTCAAAACAAGTGGTATGCAGATTTATCTCATAGTGTAATTGTTATAAGTTCAATTAGAACAAGAATTTATTCCAATCATGCAGGACTACAGAACAATTTGAAATTTCACTTTTAGAAAATTTATGCGAATGGTTTCGCTAGATGAATATTGTAATAAACTAGTTCTTTAGTGAGGCAATGGAGTCATGTGGAGACACTTGACTTGTTTTTGCAGAGTTCTGCTGAGAGAGAAATTGAGCAACTCTTTTAAGGTCTTCTAGCCTACATTCTTATTTTCTGTCTATGATGTTGCTTCCAGTTTGGATTCTTAATGTTGTGAATCTTTCTTGTTTGAAATATATTCTCTGTTCTCTTGTCAAAGCCTCAAGGTCATTAAGTGTTTAGTACACGAGGGATTTTTACCTAATGATTTCATAAGATTAATTAAGTTTCTATTCTTCGCATGAACAGATGACAAACATCCCATAGGCACTAATGATTCAGATTGTTGATCCTATTATCTACATAAAAAAATATGATGCCATTTGGATCAATTTCTCGGACTTGATTATCCTTTCTTTTTTTCCTATTGAAGATTTTCTTTTAACATATTCAGCTGAATTGCTATATGGAGATTTATTTATGCGATTATAATAATCTCTTGTTGTCCATCATTCATCTGTTCAGTTGTTGTGCTTCTTCTTCTAGCTTTTTTTTTTTTTTGGTTAGTTTTTTCCATGTAAAACTCTGTCATGAAATCATCATTAGTTTTGTATCCTATTGTAATTTTTAGCCCATTGGCCAGAAACCCAAGGAGGCCATTAACCAGAACCCCAAGGAGGCCATTGACCATGCAGTGCCTGCATCTGTTCTCATGCCTCAACTTCAGAATCTCTTTCAGCACACCTCTTTTCAACAAGTACACTGAGTATCTGAGATTCCTTGAGAAAAGTTTTTTTTTTAATGTATATTTATGGGGCTGATTTTGTGTAGCTTCTTTTGACATAATTGTCTTTTTATTTTGTTTACTATCAGGATCTCATCATGAATTTGTTAAATAGCTTGCAACAGAATGAGATTATTGATGGTTAGTATCAGTGTATTCCTAGTCCAGTTATAATGCTGTCCAAGTTTTTATCAAGGCTGTACTAATTCTTTTGCAGCTCCCCAACTTGGAATGTCTTCACAAGCATTTATTCCACAGAGAGATTTTTCAGTAAGTTTATTATTTGCCCAAACTCAATCTTGTTTCCAGGATCAAGTTTTGGTTTTTTATTTGGTTAATCAACATTATGGCTTATTCTTGGGATGATTGCGTTTTTCCACAAATCTTAAGTGCGTTGTTGGTTGAATATTTGTAATCCATGAGAAATTGCTGAGCCTCACCTGATGTTGTCTAGGTTAATTTTCAGTTGAATATTAACTTTTGACCTTGGGAAACCTGTAATGAGGATTAAGGTATACCAATAACTGTTTGGGCATATCTCTCTTATGAATCTGTGTACACTATATAGGAAATCAGGATCATCACAAATTTGACATGTGATAAATGCGATTAGTTCTTGGGCGGTGTTGTTGTATCTCAAATTAAACTATACCTCAAAGTGATTTGAATTTTTTACTGTCAACTGAAGCAAAATATTTGACTTTTTCATAATTGGAATAGTGGCTACTCAGTTGGAAATGATTTCATAGTTCTAATTTGCAGATATACAGTGTTATTGCAGCTTCTTGAATGTTTTCAGTGTTAGTACTTACAGATTTCAATGAAGGAATTTTCAAGTCATTTTCTTTTACAGGTAGAAACAGCAACCACAGAAAGAGAACGGCTATTGCTTCTCAAGATTGCAGAGTTGCAAGCTAGGTACACTTTATCTTAAATAAGTCATGTTTGCATGCAGACTGTAATAAAAACAGCAGCAAAGCTGTAAGGTTTACCAATTTCTGGCCAAGCATAGAAGAGAACATGATTTCACAGACCTTTGTGATTGGAAATCTTTTTGTCACTTTAACTAACTGATACTTTTGTTTTGCAGGATGAAGAATCTTAGTGATGAATTGACTGCAGCCAAGCTAAAGCACATTCAGGTGCATTCAAACTAGTGTTTCATAATTATCCTTTCTTCAAGGTCTTGCTAAACATCATTCTGCTTGTTAATTGTCATGTGTCTAGATCCAGTATAATATACTGCTGATCCTTCAAACGATGAGGACAGTGACAATGTGCAGTAGGGATCTTTGGTGATCATGCTTTTTCTCTTTTTAATTATCAGGAAATTGGCTTGTTTAAATTTCTGAATCTTTAGTTACACTTACCATTGTTTAGTCTCTAACATCACAGTGGTATGTAAATATTTGTTCATAGCTAATATACCACATCAGTTGCCCATTCTTTATCCTGTAAATTTTGTTAATTACTTTGGGGTTTATTTTTGATACTACATTTATTTAGTCTCACTATTTGTACAATACTTATTATTTAGGCAATCCTGTTCATTTTTCCCCTCTTGTTTGTTATTTTCAGTTACAACAACAGTTAAATGCTGTCAGCTGTCATGAAATAGAAGAGGAAGAAGAGAGAACAAACAAAGATGAAACCTGATTCAAAATTCAGTACAGTATTGAGGAAGTTGCTGTGAAGGTTAATTGATCAAATCCTTGGCTGAGTAGGTTCTGAACAATATCCTTTTCACTGGCATAGGTCCTATGGTCTGCAGCAGCTGAATCTACATTTCTTTTGGCCTGCTTTGTGAATGCAAGTGATTGGCAGGTCTTCTTGGATTCTTCTTCTGATGGAGCAAACATGATTCTGGAGGAGATGATAAGATGCCACAGTTGTTGATGATTGCCAAGATGTGGAAACTGATTTTTGGCTTACAGCTATTCCATAGTGATGCTGTATCCAACTCAGAATACCATCTTTGATCTTTAGGGTTGGTTGTTTTGTGATTCAGGATAGGGGGTCATATATTTGTATATTTTCTTTGCTTGTATATATTATCCTATTGTATTTATTTTACTAGAATTTCGTAGTCATCCGAGTTGTATTTTGGTTTTCTCAAGGGAGCAATAGGCTCCTCTAGTGATCTCAGGCCCTGCAATGTTGTATTTTGCATTTTGTGCGAATCAATGCAGACATGAACAGTGTGAAAATGGATCCCATCCTATATAAATAAAGTGATTTTTTTTAATATTTATTTAGCCACTAGAAACGTATCTTCTATCTGAAGTTCTGAACAAATAAACATAGAAGGTCAGTTGTGATTCCTATTCCACCATGCCTGTTGGAAAAGCTACTCAATCTCAGCAGGTCCTCCAGTTTACAATGGACCGTGTCAATCACATGTGACTGCACAAATATTTCCCGGTCAAAACAAAACTTTATGAGTTCCAAACAATCACATGTTGCCGCTAAGTTGAGCTCCAAACAATAGCTTCTTTCCCTTCGTGTACACATCAATCCGGAGACGCAACCGATTGATGATTGGCATGAAAGCCCCAAGATTAGATGTAACAACTATGAAAAAATCACCAATTAACAATTAAAAAAACAGATTAATCAATAAACCCGCCAAGAGTTACTTTGGCATGGACACCTACCTGTCTCCTCAAAGCAATATGCTTTCTTTTTCTCGTGTCCAACCCAACCTCATTGATTATTATACGTGTAAACGCTAATAACACTGACGACCACCAGCGCTCGCAAATTGTCATCCATTGCGGGCACTTTGACGCCGAAAACACGGAAAACTCAAGACTCCCTAAAAAAGAATCAGATCAATTGCTCGAATAGGAAACTTCATCCCTGACGGCCAAATGCACACGTTTTGACTTTGAAATGTACGGTCCGCGAATACAGTGTTGGACCAAAAACTAAGTTTCTTTATTTTTTAGCGAAGGAGTTGAATCTGTTCGACGAAATTCCCCTTCGAAACAAATGTATGCGGTGGCGACGACATAATTAGCTTCAAAAGATTCTCAAGAGAAGGCCTGCGATGGTGCTGAGGAGAATCCCAAAGGCCGCAGGGCAAGTACTGAAATGTATGGCTCCAGGCAAACAGCTTGACACATGCCTCCAGAACCCTTCGCTTCCTGCTCTTTCTCCGTGCACTTGTCGTGCTCTTCCCGGATGTTTCCCCTTGCATGCAAGTTTTCGCCTCGTCCTTTATATGTCACATGCCATCCACCACATCAGAATCCACGACTCATAATTTTGTCCACATTTTCAGTATTTCTGCAGTATTTCCATCCACCGTATTTTTCTATATAACAGACGCAGAGTATGAATAATAAAATAATAAATACCGAGAAAGTAATCAACGGAAACCTAAGCGATTTTATTTTAATATTTCTTATTTATTCATGTAATTATGCATCGTTTATCATGCGTATAGACGACTGCCTGCCTTTGACTCCATTGATCGATACAAAACATGCAGAACAGAAACAATGCAGAAAAAAAAATCGTAATTCTTCTGTGATATTGCTTTACATGTAACGGTCTTTGGAATCAAATGGGGGGGACTAGATTTAAAAATAAAATAAAATAAAAATAATAACGATCATTTTTCTTTTTTGATCAAATAAATGTTCCATTTATAGAATGATTTCCATGTTTGCGGAAATCAAATTTACAACAAACAAGAACATCTTTAAATGGTACTCTATCATTTACACTTTTATATATAAACCCAATAAAAATTAAATTTTACTTGAAAGAAGAGCAAACTAATGTAACAGAAGAACCTAAACCAACGCTAACTAAATCCTCCACTATTCGATCGCCGTCATCATCCTTCCTTCTCGCCGGCGTTAGCTGCCGCGGACGCGGCGGCTGCCGCTGCAGCCGCCGCCTCCACCGTCATTACCCCTTCCCTCTTGCTCGTGCTCCGCCTGATCAACCCATAAAGTTTCTTGATCTCCCGCATCGTCGCGTCCTTTCCGAACCCTAGCCCGCCAGAGCCGCCGCCACAAATCAATTCTGCCGACGTCGGCTCCCTCCCGTTCTCCGACGAAGCCTCGCTGAGCCGCCGGCCGGGGAACCTTCCGCTGCTTCCGGCCGAGGACTGCTGCAGCGCGTTGATTACCGACTTGATTGCTCTGCTCGGCGAGCCCCTGTTCGCGATCATGATCTCGCCGACCTCCGCCGGGCTCAGCCGCGCGCCGGCGTGGAAGCCTTCTTCTACTTGGGGGTAGAGCTTGTGCTCCCTGATCCCGAGGTAGCTGCTCGCCATCGTCTTGAAGGCGCCGAAGTCGCACATCGGGAAGTGGACCTGCACGTCGGCCCTCCCCGGCCGGATCACCGCCGCGTCCGCCGCGTCCCGCCCGGCGGTCGTCATCGTTACCACCATCACCCGTTCCTCCCCGCAGCAATTGAAGATCCCGTCCATGAAATTCATCAACCCGGCGAGCTTCTCCTCGGGAATGGAGGCCAAATACCGGTCGAGATCCTCCATGAGGATCACCGACCGGGGCGTCGTCCGGAGAAGCAAAGCCCTGAGCTCCGACGCGTCGGCTATCCTCGACAGATCGAAATCGTACACGTCGTAGCACAAGAACCTCGCCATGGCGGCGACGAAGCTGGATTTCCCGGTGCCCGGTGCGCCGTGGAGGAGGTAGCTCCGGCGCCAGACGCGGCCTAGGCGGTGGTAGTACGTCCGGCCCTTGATGAACGCCTCCAGATCGGATCTCATCTTATTCTTCACCTCCGGATCTGTCGCTACCGTCTCGAACGTCGCCGGATGCGTAAACGGCACCGATCTCCACCGCGGTTCCCCGTCGGACACATCAATCGAATGAGTCCATAGCCTCGTCTCCCTCTTCCGGAGCTCAATCTCGTCGGCCAGCGCCTCCACGTGCTGCAAGTACGGCCGAAGCACACGGCGCCGGTCCTGGCGGCGGAGCTTCAGCAGGAGACACGGCTCCGGCGCGGAATCTATGGCCCAGGAAAGCCTCGCGCCGAGATAGTAGTCATAAGCCTCTTGGCCTGAGCGAAGCTGGAGGACGAAGTCGTTGGGTTTCCGGCCGGAGGAGAAGAGGCTGATGTCGCCGGAGTCCTCCAAGGACGGGAGGGCGGAGACATAGTGAGAGGCCTTGCGATAGAGAGCGTTCTCGTGGAAGCCGTCGGCGGTGAATCTGGGGATCCTGTATAGCTGGTAGAATTGGGTCCTGTCGTCGAGCCAGCGCCAGCATCGGCCGAGGAGGAAGACGATGGACTTGAGGGAGAGGAGAACTCGGATTAGAAGAAAGGCGCCGGCAAGGTAGAGGAGGTAGGAGGCGAGGGCGGTCATGGCGGAGGAGGAGAGAGAGCTCAGAGCTCCGGTTAGGAGGAAGAGGAGAGGAGGAGGAGCATGGTTTTATGATGACGGAGGAGGAAGGTGCCGGCGTTGGAGGGGTCAAAAGGGGGGAAGGGGAGAACACGTAATTCGAAGGATTCGGAAGGGAGTGGAGAAGAGGAGGGGGTTCGATTTGAATATTTAAATAAAATTGGTTGGATTATAAAATTTAGGTTTTTTAAAAATTTTAATTCATAAAATTTTGCATTTCGAAGAGTCGTGTTATTTTGAAGTTTCAATAAGTAAGTGTTATTGAATTTCAATAATTAGGTATTATTAACTGTCATAAATTGATTTAACAACGTGAACAGCTGTTTCGTTGACAAGGATGTCGTCTGAGTGCTGCTGCGCTACGCATCGCACTGCGCAAGGCGCTGCCGAAACTAGAAGAATTATGTGTGGCCGGTCAGGCAGGATTCTGTTGCTGGAATGTTCGGCTGTTCGGTTCTCATTTGGACCGGCAGATTAAAAGATCAAAAGTTGGATTAGACGGGAGTGTTTTGGATCGACTTAATGATAATTTTCGATTTTTAGATCCCCGAAACAGACCGTGCAAATGTAGACCGAACCGAATCCGGATCGGATCCTGTACGATTCCGTCAATGAATTTGGAGATGGACCAGCTCCACAGAAGGCCAGAACACACAATTAATTGCCAACTTTAATGCATGTAATAAATGATAGCCAATGCTCGTAATCCCAGCCGCTTGAAACCTCGCACTAGGTTTTTGACTCGGTTGCCCAGGACGCCAAGTACGAACACAGATTCGAACCTGATTTGATCCGATCAAATTGCCATCGGGATGTTCTTCCCGGCGGATGAGGCTGGGGATTGGATTGATGATTTTGGCCTTCTACATTGAGTTTTAGAGTTTGGGATTATCTTATCATCCTCTCTAAGGGGAATTATACACTGTTTAGTGAATCACTTTAATAAATTAATATTTTTTTTATTAAAATTAACGTTTTAATAATTTAAAATTTGAAAAATTATTTAATTCTTTATAATAATTTATTTTAATAAAAATATAAAATAAGTAATATTAATTTTATTTAAAAAAAATAATTTTGAAATGGACTAATTCTATTCCTGATCTCAAATCAAACTGAGCCTTGAGAATCATACTAGCCAATTTAGCGGACTGTTTCGAATAATAATAATAATAATAATAAAAAAAATTTATATTATATTCATGATGAAAATTAAAAAAATTCACGAGATTTGACCAAGGTTGAGTCAGTTTTTTTTTTCTCTAATTGCGTCTTAGACCGCTAATTCATTCGGAGTCGAGAGTAGTCAACATGCTAGCTTGCATCATGGAGAAACGTTGTTGTGTTTATAGCTGGGCAAGAAACAGTTCGCTGTTCAAACAAAGAAAGACGACAATCTTACGGTTTCAATGATGGAAACTGTTAAGGCACATAAACAAGACAGCACAAGGAAACGGTCGCGAGGAAGAAAGCATCTCATTCAAAGCTCGGACGCAGAAAGTCAGCGCTCGAATTTATCGCTTTGAATCTTGAAAAAGGAAAAGCGAAACAGCCATTCAAATGCGTTGGAGGTCCCTTTTCAAGGTTCAGCAGCTTAGAAAATTGAGAATTGAAACTGGGACAGCCCCCAAACTCGGTTCATTCAGATTGAGGAAGGAAAAAAGACAGACAGCTATTCAAATATCTGATTTGATTGCATCTTCCTGCCCCACTAAAAGTATTTGACCTTTAAATATGTGGATCTTATTCCATGCAATTTTTTTCTATCACACATATACGTTTATTATTGATCAAAATCGATCGAAACATCATCGAACGGGAGCAAAACAACCGAGAAAAATCGGTTTACATGATATTGTGATGGATATTAAACAAGAGTCATGACAACAGTGAAGTACTCAGTAATGGGAGCCATTGTGTTCATTCATCAAAGCATTCATAGAAGGGAGAACCTCTAATCATGGCAGAAGTCGTCGTTATCGGAATCCAAAGTCAAGAAAGAAAAAAGACAGGAAACAAAAGAGCAGCCAACATAAGCACTTTTACGGACAGGAGAGTGATCCAGTGAATCATGAAAAGCAGGTCATGCATGCAGTGTATTCAAGACAATGAACAACAAACAAGAACAGTTCTGAAAAAGTGAGGAACTCCGTCTTTTCTCTTGCAGCTAATGAGGTTTTAGGACAAGTAATTCATGCAGAAATCCATGTTTTTTCCACGGATTTTGAACACGATTAAGAAGAAAGTTTCATGTTTGCACATCAAAAGGAGCACAGAATGATTACTGTTGGAACAAATTGGATGTTGAGGTCCACATTGAGAGAAGCACAAAAGAGAAGAATGTAGAAAGGAAAAGTGTCCTGAATGCTCAGGTGCCATCTGCATCCATTGGTGTATATCAACTGAAACACTAGTCAAAGGATCAAAAGTGAAGATCAAAAGCTTTAAAAGACTTGGAAAAAAAGAAAAGAAGAACGGATCTCAGTGGCCAAAATGTCTTTGATTGATAGAATTTTGAAGGAATCTAATTCCCCTCTACACTTGTTCCAAGTAGAAGGGCTTGATTATAATGAGAAGTATTCTCTCAGCTTGCTCGCCCCTCTTTTTTGTTACAGGTGCACAAATAGAATGCCAATATCTTGCAGAGCATGACCTTCGATCGAGGATTTTATTTACTAAAAATGAGCGGAATCATTAAATTATTTGCAACCTTAAGAAGCCGCTAATGCATAATTAAGCGGATCAGTAACAATAGTTTGGGATCCTTTTAGGGCAAACGCAATCATTACTTCCACTAATACTTGATTAAATAATACACGAAGAAGAGCGAAAAATTGGAAACCAGCAACCGACAGAGATCGTTTATTGCGAGGATCATGAAAAGCCTAAAAAAAGGCCGCGTTCCAAATCAGATGTTAGGTGGCACATCAACCAGAATAATGAGGCCTATGGGCTAATTAGAAGTCGTAATTAAATTGTTAATTACAATATGATATCAGCGGTGCATGAGAACAAAGGATTCGCCGAAAGATGCAAGCAAATCAGATGCCGCGCAGCTTAGCACTTAAAATGTCTTTGCGAATCGTAATGACCTCTTAAACAAAGTTTAATATTTATAATTTCTCATGTCTAAGAGATGCCGGCATCCTCTATTTACCGCGTTTCATGCAGAAATGTAAAAAATAAAATTTTTATTATTTTTTATTTGATGACACCGGTATCAAGCCTTTAATCTGGATTTTAGTCTCCTAACTGCGTAATAATTAGAATAAATTTTACTATTGAAACTAAAAATTAATTCTCAAAAATCCGTCAAGTAACCACTGTACGACACTTTACTGGTAGTCACTCTCAATATTAAGGCAAATCTGAGTTACTTGAAAAGAACGTAAAAATTACTTCATGTTGTTCTTCTTACTCTGACTTGTATTTTGTAAAATTGAAAAAAATTATATTATGATATTTTATTTTTAAACACAAATTGAATTTAACTCATCAAGGTGAGGTAAGTGTTTCAATTTTATCTCTTTTACTCCATAAAACTTTAAAAATTTTACAAACGATTAAAAAAAATTTGGGAAGAAATACTAACGGGAATGATCCCTCTACAATTATCACTCTACAAAATTTAAAATTCATAATAATATTTTTTTAATTATCATATAAATTATTTGAATATTTTTTAGGATATTCCGATTAAAGCTATATATGAATAAGATGATTCTTAGAAAAATTATATTTGAAATTAAGTCTAAAATTTTGATAGGAAGTTTGTTAAAATTAGAGTTAGTGGTATTAACATCAAAATGTTAAAGACTTGTTTTTAAAAAAATCATTTGTCAGCGTCACCAAATTTTGGTATTCTCCGAATTGGGTGGTAACAAAATTTTCAAGTAGAGGGTTCAAATTTTAATAGACTTGATAATTCAAGTTCACAAGTCTGGTTCAGATTGTATCAAACCTATATTATATTAAATGAGTTAATTTTAACTTGATTCGTTTATTAAATGGCTCAAGTTTGTGAATTCAAACTTGACCAGATTTTTAAAAAGATAATTCGATCTAACTCGAATTAATTCATTTGTTAAATAGGTCAGATTCGGGTCATGACTCAATTTGATAACTTCACTCAACTCGAATTGATCTGATTAATTCAAATAACTCGAATTAACTAACTAACAATAATAATTTTAACATATTTCAAATAATTAAAATAATAATATTATTAAAAATTAATTAAATAATAAAAATACTTTAAATTTTTTACAAATACATCCTCCATAAAATTTTAAATTAAAAATTTAATATTCATACATTTATAAATAGACCACTAGATTATTTTTATTTATAAATAAGTCCAAATTTTATC